>JANZLY010000214.1:4243150-4253470 GCA_026770305.1 Erythroxylum gonoclados | reverse complement strand
TAAAGAGTAAATAAGTAAAAATGACACTCTAAATAATTATGTAAATAAAATTACAATAAATACATAAATAAATAAAAATAAAATATAATCAAAGGATATACTTGATGGTGTTCAGATCTGCTAGTACCTGATAAGCTGCAAAATCCGGCTCTTCTTGTCGCTAGTTAAGCTAGAGGTCTTTGCTCAGAGATCCTGAGGGTATGACAATCCTACTGTTTTAGACGGCCTCGCGGGATCTTTCCTCATACAGTTGTCCTAAAAAGCCAAGTTGTAGGCCCGAAAGTCTTGTCCAAGACTTACAACTAGTAAAGGCAGAAAGGACATTGGGTTGAACGTCCTACACAGTAACTACGTGGCGTGAGCGTTAAAGTAAACATCCCCTAATAACTTACTCAATTATTTTGGTAAACTTTAAAGGATATCCTTTACCATTATCAGATCACGTCAGTTTTTTCTATTTCTAGTCACTGCCTCATTAAAGTAAATATCTAAATTAAAGAAAATAATTAATTAAGAACTAGGTCTAAAGAATGAATAGGAAAATTAATTCAGTATTTGGGATAATTTTCTTTTGGAACTCGATTATTTGCCAAATTTATTGCCGCGCTTAGGTCACGCTTGCTATAATGGTCCACCTGAGGTAATGGGACACCTCCTCCTCCGGTTCGACACTTGAACTCTTCATTTGAATCTCCCGAATCAACCTAGCCATCGACTCCTTAATTCTCTTAACATGAGCTCGGGTTATTGGTCCAACTGTTACATTACATGCAAAGAGTCCGTTGCCTTATCTTGGCCTTTGTTCGTATCATTACTGCTTATGATGCCAGCTAGCCTTGATATTACCACAAAAAATTCTGACAACTGCTACACTTTGCACTTTGCTGAATTTATGAGGTCCATGTGTCTTAACTCTTAATCGTATTGACGAAGAAAAAGATTCCGTCTTTGCAGAGCCTGAACCCCCGAAATGGAAGGCGGAGGAGGAAGGAGGGTGGTGGTAATTGGCGGAGGGGTTGCCGGTGCACTGCTCTCCAAATCTCTCCAGTTCGATGCTGATGTTACTCTTATTGATCCGTAAGCTTTCTTCTCGTCTACCCAGTCGATCATTTCTTATTTAGTCTTTTCTTTACTTCCTCATCGACGTCATTTGATTACACCTGATTTTACTTTTGTATTTTTATTGCACACAATGATTTAAAAAGTTGAGGGAAGTCCCATTCTATTTGTTGTTGCTGTTGCTGTTGTTCATCTTTTTTTCCCTTATCGGTACGAGGGGTTGGTGGATTTTGAGTCAACCCATGTGGTTCTATTTGACGTGTGTTGAATTGAGTAACCAGAAACGGAAGTTCATGCAGTGCTTTGTTTTATTATCTTTAGAAAGATTGTGCTTCAGTTCAGATTTGACAGCATCAAGTTCTTCTGACAGATGGGATAGTTGGTTCCAAGCTAACATCACTTTGCATTCTTATATAGCTTCTGTTGTAAACATGGAAACACTCCTGTATAGCTGCGTCTTCGTGGATTTATTGGTCAAGAAGCTAGAAGAGCCTCTATCTTACATAGTTCCATCTTTCTTTAGTTTCATTTTTCCAAAGATTTGTTCTGAATCGGTGCACATTTAAATCAGGAAGGAGTATTTTGAGATCACATGGGCAAGCTTGAGGGCAATGGTGGAGCCATCATTTGGAGAGAGATCAGTGATCAATCACAGAGATTACCTTACCAATGGTCGAATTGTTACTTCCGTTGCAGTGAACATCACTGAAAAAGAAGTATTGACTGCTGAAGGCCAGGAAATTCCCTACGACTATCTTGTCATTGCCACTGGCCATAATGATCATGTCCCAGAAACTAGGAAACAAAGACTTAATGAGTTCAAAGAAGGTAAGTAAGCCGCAGCAGCCATTCAAACGCATTTCATTTCCTTCCACTCAACTTCAAATCCTTCTACCACACAAGCTGTATTGTTGCCATTTAGAATTTTTAAGTGATTGATGAAATTGGAAATCCTTATATATGCTGCAGTTCATTATTTAGCCAATTAGAGACCGTTTGCTTAGACCTGCCACAATTGTGTTGTATTCTTAAGTAGAGAGGTATGTTGGAGCCCCAGATAGTAGAATCTAATTCTAGAGAGTGTACAACTGGGCGTGTTTGGTGGCACTGAAGATAAAAATATCCATATTCATCTGTTCATACTTCATAGCCATTTGCCTCAGATTTATCGGTTTCAATATTTCTATACGTAGACTTTTAATGCTCATAGATTTTCCACACAGATTTTCCCAAAACAGACCTAAATCTAAATAGCATGAAAAAGCTAGATCTTATTGGATTAGAGTCTATTGCTTTGCTGGTTATAAAGGATTAAAGCACCAACTCATGAACACATAGCTAAATAGGATATTTTCAGTTTTGAATTGCTCTAGATTCTTGATTGGGCACAGTTGTGTATATTGCAGTTTGGTAGGGAAAAATGTGTTACCTGATTTCTAACAGAGATTACACACAGATATGATTAGCTGAATTGAATACTATTACAAATTTCCAGTTTAGCTCTTTTTCAGTTACCTATTCATATTAATTTGATTAATTTGTTGCTTGGATATTTCTGACAGACGTGAATTGTTTATGGATTCTTTGAAAATGCAACTGAAAGTTAGGCAGATTGAAATAAACTAAAATGTTACATGTTAAGCTCTTTTCAGTTTGATATTTGGAGTTCAGCAATGATTAATCTTGTGAATGCACTCAATTTTTCTTCTCATTTTTTAAAAAAAAAAAAAAAGAAAGAAAGACGAGGCTGATGGAGTGGGCCTTACTATTCTTACTGAGCCTCTATTGGTTTTTGTTTCAATATAGGAAAATAGTGATGATAGAAGTTTCATAGTCATGCTATCTAGATTATCATACTCCTGCTTGGATCTCATTGTTACGGGTTTTGATGTATGTTTTAAAGCAAGATTGAATATATTGGGGCTGCTTTTACTAAGTTGTATCTTTGATGAACTTGCTCAAACTAATAGTTCTATTTTACTCTGGTAGAGAACGAAAAGATTACATCTGCACAGTCCATTTTGATTGTTGGAGGAGGTCCAACAGGTGTTGAATTTGCTGGAGAAATTGCTGTAGATTTCCCAGAGAAAAATGTTACTCTGGTGCATAGTGGATCAAGGTTGTTGGAATTTATTGGGCAAAAAGCTGCAGATAAAGCACTGGAATGGTTGAAATCAAAGAATGTTGAAGTGAAATTACAACAAAGAGTTGATTTGAACTCTACAGCAGATAGTAATGATGGAAAGACATACCACACTTCAACAGGGGAAACTCTAAGAGCAGATTGCCATTTCCTATGCACTGGGAAGCCACTAGGTTCAGCCTGGCTTAAGGATACTATGCTGAAGGATAGCTTGGATAAACATGGAAGGTTGATGGTTGATGATCATTTGAGAGTCAAGGGTCGAAAGAATATATTTGCAGTTGGAGATATTACTGATATTCCAGTAAGTTCTAACCCAATCTGTTAGTAATTTGACTTTGCTAGGATCCTCTGTTTTCCTACAAATAGTACCTCTTGCATGCTTGAATTGTTTGGTGTCCCAGACAGCACCTCAGGAAACCACTTATCTAACCTTGTAAAAGTCTAAAAGAGTAATGGAGTTGCTGCAATTATAGCAACGATCATCTTATCTCTTTTAAGTGAATATATTGGATATTAATTCATCAACCTGAGTTTGCTTATCGTTATCAACATGTATCTTCTAATCAACTTTATAGGAACCTAAGCTTCTATTTTCCGTAAGACACTCTAGAAATGATTCTGAGTTAACTCCTTGGTGAAATGTACCACTGGTTATTTGGTGAATTGTGCTGTTTGCTATATTTAACAGAACTAAAAATGCCGTTTCGAAACTGTGAATTGATGTCATTCATAGAAATAAGTATAGTTTGGTGTAGTTATGGTAATGCTTGGTGCAAATTATGACAAAGAAGCGTCTAAATTTTATTTGTTGAGAGTGCTTGTCGTGGGATGTTAACACTCCATGCATTGTCTTCTAAATGGAAAATTGTTTTCGAGACTCTATCATTCTACTGTGCTTATGCACAACAGGAAATCAAGCAAGGGTACTTGGCTCAAAATCAAGCTTCGATGACTGCAAAGAACTTGAAGTTATTAATGACCGGAAAACAGGAAAGCAAATTGGCCAGTTACAAGCCTGGTTCAACAGTAGCAATTGTTTCCCTTGGCAGAAGGGATGCTGTAGCACAATTTCCATTTATGACTGTCTGTGGAATTTTTCCTGGCATGATCAAATCCAGAGACATGTTTGTAGGGAAAACAAGGAAGAAAATGGGTCTTTAACGTTATGTTTAGAGATGCATAAGATCCAAGGTTGGAAGCTTGACAGAGTCCTTGCATGTTTGGTGTCTTTCTTTTACTGTTTTTGAGTTTCTTACTTTCTTAAGCTATAAGTTATTTTATTGATTGAAATTGGCAATATCTACATTTGTTAGATTCTCTTAATATGTCATTTATTTAAAGCTTGTAATAATTTCTTAATTTATCATGTTGAGAATTTGATGTAAACACAAAATATTTAATTTATATTAAAATATAAATTTAAAATTCTGAAGTCAATTAACCGAACCCACTATGAAACCCTTCACGTCTCATCAGAGTGTGTATTAACTTGGACATTGATCGTACGCATACTATTTTGAGTTATCAACGTGCAGGTGATGATGCCACATGAAACTTACATTAGGGGAGCGGATCTTCTGCTCCCATAACTCTGTTACTGCCCAAACATTTTAATCCATGGAGCTTCAGAACAGGGGTATAGAGCAGTGGACAGAAGATCTGTTCCCTTCCGGCTGACATGTCTAGCTGAGTTTGGGGGCGAGATTGATAGTGATAGTCATTCACTAAAGACGGCGCTGTCAGGCGTTCTACGTCACGGATGGAGCAGATCTCCCGACTCCCGAGTCTTACGCTAATGATTTCTCAAAAAATGGCTGCATCGGCAATCATTTTTCACAACTTATTTCCACTCCCGCAACCACTCTGTACGCCTTATTGCTCTATAAATCCACTTGGTGTCACTTATTTGTTACACTCCCTAGTCCTTAACATCTCTTGCTTACGGCAATCTACTAACTTCTCATGTGCAAGTACTGATAAACGTTTTACATTGAAATGGCTCCCAAGACCAAGTTCAACCTTTTCTCGTTCGTGGCTATCTTCGTATTCTCGGCTGTCATAGAAGAAACTTCTGGTGAGAACCTCTTTCTCAGCAAAGTGAACAACTAGACATAGAAAGCTTAAAAGGTGTACTTGTTTTGACAGGCTGCCATGGTAGGCTGAGGTGCTTCCATGAAGAAACGGTGTCAAGCAGAAAGGTTTCGTAGCAGATGAGTCCTTGTTCTGATCTGCTGAAGTTGTCTGTTAGATTATTATAATTTGGTGTCACTTTGTTTGTGGTCGCTTTGATGCAGGTTCGAGGTATTATCTTAAAGAGTGGTGGCACGCATGCGCTAATGATCACAGAGGATGGTGAAAAGTCGATGGCTAGAGATTTGAGGACGGCTCCCTCTGGTCCAGATCCTTTGCACCATAATGGTGGCACTTACAAGAAGCCTAGAATTCCATGACTTTCCATTGCAGAGCATCAATTCCTATAGCTGGTCATCAAGTACTGATCAACTCTGGCCCAAAATGGAAAATCATTTGCATGTAACCATTCCTAGCTAAACTATGTAGATGCAAACTTTTGTCAAAAGAAGCCATAAAGATGTTTCTTTCCGTTTCACCCTTCAATTCTTGATAATTAGAATAGAAGCGATGGACTGTGACACATACGGGTTACTAACCTCGAACTTTAGTACCAAATATATTTTCATTATAGCTAGTAGAAGAGATGTGATAGTATTGATGACTGTCACAGCGCAGTAGAATCAATCTTTGAAATATAAGTTCTAAAGAAATGATTATAAGAAGCAGAAACAACTTACAAGATCCAGGTAAGATTGTGTTTTCGAAACCAACGCCTATGGTTTAAAAATAAGAAAAAAGAATTGTTTAGGGCTTAGGAAGATTGTTCTGAACCACGTCTACCGAAACTGCAACCAGCTTCATCCCTGTCAATGGAGCTTGTGTGGAATTTAAGACTGTTTCAACGAAATTAATTATAGAATAACGACTGTGAGGGAAAGATTCAAACTTGGAACTCCATCTTGTTCCTATCAGAGACGATATTGCAATCTTTGACCGCTATGTTTGACCTCTAAACGATTACTGATGAAGGAGCTTTCAGATTCGTTTTTGGCTTTCAAACTTTAATGCCAAGAACATGATCAGGTGTTATTTGGCATGAATCACGTTCAATAATTTCAAAATTTGATTATTTTCACCGATTCATGAGATCCCCGTCTCTATAAAAATATGATTAACCAAATCCATTTGGTTGTTTTTAGACATTTTCTTTCTCTTGCTTGCATTCGAATGTTTGAGAAGATCAATTTGAAGTACATCTCCATGCATATCAGGTTTGTGTTAAACTAGTTAATTAATGTGTGCTCATGTACTTCTGATTAAAGTGTTTTTTCTTTCCAATGTAACAAAACTCTCTCTTTGACACTGATTGATACAAACACAAGACCTCATGGTTTATTCTACAACTTAATTACAATAGCCGTAACTCCATAAATTCTTAAGAGAGCTACTGGGTATGAATCCGATTTTAATGCATAAAGTTTGATATATTTCTGTCAAAGTTAAGTATTATTTTGCTTTGTTTTGTAAAAATGTCCATAAGTGTACATTTAGGCGTACTGTGCTTTGAGGCCAATCTCCGTACTGATATATTCTGAATTGGAGTAAGTGGTCTACAGTGAAGTTGTAGCTTGTATTTCAATCTTTCCGAAGCTATAAAGTATGCAATTTTTGGATGTGGGAATTCGAAGATGTGAAATTTGAAAGTTTGGATATTGTTTAGGTGACCAATAACAGGGAAGAAACTGTGATTAAACATTTGACTTAGTTAGAGGTTGAAATTACCTTTAAGTGCTTCATGAAAGTTTTATATTATGTTTTGATATTTCCATTGATGTAAAGTTTGAAAATTTTGGACCATGTAATGTGGAGTTATGATTTTTACAAGTTGCTGTTACTGTTTGGCATGATCATTACTGGACAGAAACTTTGAAGCGAGATCTTTTTGTTAGAGGGTATACAAATACCAATTTCCAATCTGATAGGGATGACTCTAGATCCCAGTCAAGAACTATTTTCACACTAAATGGGGGAGTAGTCAGTTGAAAGAGTTTCAAACAAGAGAAAACTGCAAATTCAATAAATGAAGGAGATTTTATTGCCGCTTCAGAAGCAGCAAAGGAAGCAATTTGGATCAGGAATTTCATCATGGAACTTGGAGTGTTTCCTAGCATTGTTGACCCAGTACAGTTGTATTGTGACAACAATGGTTTCATAGCACAAGCAAAGGAATCAAGGTCTCATCAGAAATCCAAACATGTACTCAGACGATACCATTTGATTATAGAAATCATTGGTAGAAATGATGTCAAGATAGAGAGAGTGCCCACTGCTAAGAATATTGTTGATCCTTTGACTAAGTCGATTCCTCAAAAGAGATATGAATCTCATGTACTCGCCTATGGTATTAAATACAAAGGCGATTGGTTTTAATGTAAGTGGGAGGTTGTTAGAGAAGTGCTATAAAGGCAATCACCTTTAGCACTTATTGTACAAATCTTTTTTTATTAATAAAAAGCCTTTTTTTGTTAATTTGATGTTTATGTTCTTTATGAATTGATAGTGATCTTAAATCGAATTAATGAAGTCCTTGATACAGTACATAGCATAAAGGAAATCATGATGAGATCATGATAATGAGATTCCTATCATATGTAATTATGTTAGTATCTAAATTATCCCTAGTCATAGGATTAAAGAGATGAGACATTATTAGTCCGGACAGACTAGCCCATGTTATACTCCTTGATTAGATCAAACAATGGATCTCATAAACTGCAAGCGTGAGTTGTTTAGAGTTAACATATGGATGCTTACTAAGAGTAGTAAGTAAAGAGAATTTTTGGTGAAGTGTTCATCATCTTCTCTCACTCTCTACAAACACTCTCTCAAAGAATACATCACAAAGCTAGCACTTTTTGTGTGTTCTAGCCATTCTTGTTAAGAGGTTTCAGGCTTCTCTCTTTGCATGGATATCATTAGAGATGTCCTCCTTTGGTCGTTGTGGTTTACGACAACCCGAAGAGGTGAAGACAATGAAGAATGAAGGAGATTGTAAGGTACACAAATTAAGTTCATGTTTTGTTAAAGTTACATCTAATGGCACTTGAAAGTCCTTGGCCTTTTGGGTTTTGTTTTATATTTCCGCTGCTGTTTTCTATTTTTGATGCATATGATGCAAGATCAAAACCCAGCAATTTGCAGTTTCCCGAAATCTTCCATTATGGATCAACACGATGACTTTTGTGCTTCTCGCTATTGGAACGAGCTCACTAGGCTGGAGCAGTTCAACATCAAGAATGCCCATAACAACATTATATGAAGCCATAAGCACTTGTTGTTACATAAATTCATGTGTCAAATGGTCCTTCACAAATCAAAAACCAGCAAATGCTCAACAAAGGAACTTTTTTTGTTGTGGTGCGTGGATCACAAAATCCCAGTGTACACCTCCACACATGTTCTGAATGCTATTATTATGACTCTACATAATAGGAGCAACAATTTGGGTATGGGTTACTGGGTTTCTACCATTGCTCAATACTATGGTGTGGATTGTCATGGTCTAACCATCCATTACCCTTATTTTCTAAATCACCATCACTTGTGGCTTGCTGAAATCCTAAAGTCCCATAATATGGAACTCCACAATATCAGCCAAAAATCTCATGTGAAGATCAGGGCCAATCAGGCATAAGTAAAAAGAAACAACTTTTAAAGCCATAGCAAGAACTTAACATTCCTTGCTTCTACTCATGAAAAATCAACATTCATCACCTTTAGAAACTAAGCAATCTAGGGGTAGACTTAGAAAGAAGGTGTTTAAATAAGAGATATCCATAGGTACACTCAGAAAACATTCATAATCATAACGTTCCATAACTTTACAAATAATTTCATTTCTCCACCACTAGGATTTATATGCATAATCACGAATCAAATGACTTTTTAGGGTTATAATGAGGGCAAGGGTTAAGGTGAGATGTATTTGGGTAATGTCGTGTAAAAGGCAATGACTAGCTTTTGTTTTTCTCCATAAGACAGTTTAGCCATTAAAAGCTCTATTTAATGATCCAAACTACTCTTTTGTGCCTACTAACTTCAATTCATACACAATATTCAAATGGCAGTATACTGTTAACTTGCAAACATTAGGCCGCCTGTAACTACTGTAATCATATTTTATACAAACTGTCCCACCTGATAATTTATTTATCCTCAAGCACAACTACAGAACAACAGAGACATTTCCTATCTCCAATATGGAGAGCATGAACAGATTGGATTAATAGATGTCATTTCATAAAGCTGGAGTGAAGTAGCAGAAGCATTATTAAAGAAAGAAAGAGGTGACTTGGTCCTGACAATTTTCTATCTTTGACACAAGCATAAAGAGTGAACAGTAACAAGGAAAGCCACTGATCTTAAGCTACACAATGATGGAATGGAGCGGAAGATGTCTCAAAGTCAAATCTCTTTTGGGTGGATCATTTCTGGGGACCCTCTAAAGAGCCAAAGGTAAAGAACAGACGATTAAGAAAAAGATAGCTCCCGAGAAAGTAATATGGATGGACCTAGACTGGTGAGCTAATTATAGCCATATAAGAATCTGAGTTTACATGTCTTCTATACCCGTTCGTTAATGGCTGCAACTAGAGTTTATACTTTGAGATCAACTTTACATTCGGATGATCAGCGGAACAAATATTTTTCATCCTTTTGAAAAAGGGGATTACTTTAATTTTATATCATCAGTAATCATAAATTATTATTTTTTATAAAATTTAATTTCTTTTTCTATCATTTTCATCTAAAATTGATTTAAAAATAGGTAAATTATACACCACTAAAATGTACACAAGTGATCAACCTCTAAAAATATTCAAATGAGATAATTCTATAAATGGTATAAAGAAAGTGTATTAAGAATGTAACTCTTATATATTTAATGTAGGCCTATTTATAACAACGTTGACAACTTCCTAGTAATTTAATATAAATATATTATAATTTCAATTAAATTTTAAATACAATTAAAACTAATT
>JANZLY010000214.1:3193408-3206718 GCA_026770305.1 Erythroxylum gonoclados | reverse complement strand
ACAAAGAATTATATTCTGGAGTAATCTTGAATTCAATGCTTTAGATCACAACTTAAGATTTTTTTAAAAAAATTGATTAGGAAATTTACTTGAATTAAAGTTAGGCTGAAACTTGGAATTCAAAAGGAGATAATGGTCATAAAAGAAAGGACGGCCCATAAATTCAAAGTTGTAAGAATTTTCTTGCAAAAAAGGTGGAGAGCTCAATCACAAATGGTTTCCTAAGCATCAGTCTACAGAAACATTCCATGAAAACTTATTTGCCTTCAAATCAGAAATAAGTTGCCGGCAGAAAAAATATAAACAGCAATGTGCATATAGAGCTCCTGAAAGATGTTTGCAAGTCTAATTTAAACTCAGTTTGCAGTGGGACTGATTTTATTTAGGTAGCATACTTTAGAATGGATTAACTTAAATGACCTCTTCACTATGTGATAAGCCTGATGATGAAAATCATGGAAATTTTTAAGTAATGCGATAGAGAATATTCTAACCTCAAACTCTGGGTCTGCAAGTAGAGCTGCTAGATTTTTGCTTTCTTTTCTATATGTGTCCTCGTCTATAACAACCTATCACAAAGGCATACCCAGAAAGTATAAGAACCCATCATATCGTAAATGGGACAAATTCTTACATGAGATTTTAATAACAGATATACCTCAACTAGGTTATAGCTATGTTTGCCATGAGGAAGAGTCTTATTGACAGGCCTCCCAGGAAACTTTTCTGTTATAGGGGCTTTGGAGTTCAGGATAAACACTCTAGTTACTGTTACAGGAATCTTAAGCATGATTCCATCAACAACGACCCAAGCAAAAAATTGGCCACCATGTGAACTAGGAAGTAACTGTATTACCTGAGCCATGTAAAGAAAAGTTTAGTGCTCAGGAAGTAATGCTAGCAAGCTCCCTAAGGGAAAGCAAAATGGAAATTGAGTACCTGCCAGTGAAATCGCGTTAGGGCTGCTTCATGAGTTGAAAAATATGATGAGACACCGGTTCTGTGCTGAGCTGCTTTATAACTATCATGAACATCCAACATCTCAGAAGCATTCCTAGCATGGTTTGAAGTCCTTGTACTTCCCAACCTAACAATGTTTACAACAGTAAATTTTCAATACCATGACTACCAGGCATTACAAGCCATAGGCAAGAAACTTAAATATATAAAAACTACACAGAAACACACAGCAGTGATACATGAAGATACTACCAACAGAATACCAAATATATTAACAATAAGAGCTTGATGTAATGAAAAGCCAAATGGTTGAGATAAATTAGCCGTACAGATACAGGGACCCCATATTGCATGCCCAGCTAGTAATTATAGGAACTTTATCACTACCAACAGCCTCTAAATTGACAAATATATGAATGTTTAGATGCAGATAGATTGCAATTATCTGCCATCATAAAGAAACCAGAAAAATTAAAGAACTGAGCACATCACGCTTTATTTCTCATTAAGAGATATTGTTATATATCAGTTGTACCTTTGTTTTTTTCTCCTTTCTAGGGTATCTTTCCATTTTCTTTTCTTTATTTCAAGCCATCCTTGATAATCTATCTTCCTGTCTATGTTTTCAGCAGAAAGAGCATTGCCTTGCAATGGTGATGACAGCTCATGCAGGACTTCAATGTCAACAGTCTGTTGTTGCTGGGAAACAACACCAGTTTTCTTCACTAGATCTTTTTCATTATTGGTCTCATAAGATCGAACAATTGGTCTAGGACCAATTGTAGAGCTGTTTTTATTCAGAAAATCTTCCAAATCTTGAACATTCTCCTCATCCAGGACACGATTGGCGGTGGTGGCAGCAGCACTGATCTTTCTTGACAAACCATCCCTGTTCGATGAGCTGAATATGTCAACCAATTTCTTTTGACGGTATCTATCTTCTTTCTCACGAACCTTCTTGTGCAGCCAATCAGGATGGACAACTCTAGGGACAGGGTTGGCAATCTGAAAACTTGAAGTTGTTTTTAAGAAAGTTAAAATAAGATGAATCAAATTAGTTGATGAAACCATAGGTTTAATAGAACCTTTTGCATCGCAGCAGGAATCGTAATGATTTTTTGAATTGCTGAACTAAGCCGTTGCTTGTAGTAGGACCAATCAATGATTGACCGTATGTCAATATCCAATGAATATTTGCACCACTTCCGTAAATAGAACTTCATGATGTCTGCAATATCAAAACACAAGTAATCCTCAATAAAGCAAACAATGCACAGGAGAGATTGAGATTGTAGAATATTCAAGACAACCAGAATAGAATCTGTACCAGTATCAGTTTCAAATATTGCTACAGGCACAGCACGCTCACTCACAGGTGTTCCCTGCCCATGTCAAAGTTGAAGTAACCATAATCATTACCAATATTTTTCCTATCTAAAAGAAAAAGTAAGATCTAGATTTTAGCAGAGCCTGTAAAATTATTAGAAACTGCATGAAAATCATCATTGAAGTTACCAATAGTTTAAAACAGAGAACATACGCGTGGTTCACAGGCAACTATATACTGGCAACGCAATCCTTTATCCTTAACCATTGTATCACCAAGAAAATCAGCAAGGCGCCTTGCAGTGGTAACAGCACAGGACTTTTGGTTACCATAGTCTACCAACGATTTGCTCATTGTGCTTGATTCGGATATGAAGTCAAGCAGCTCACTGTCAGCAACATCTCTTCCTTGATTCTGTGTGGTAAGCAAGAACAGGGTTAAGAGAATGTAAACATTCCTAATCATTTTTGAACTGGCCAATTAAAAGTGTGCCTGACTGGAGAGAAGAAGAATACTTCCAATGGCTACATGATAAGGGAAAGAAAGTCGTATTAAGTAATCCTACCATTATAGCAGAAGAGATTTTGAGAACTCAAATCTCAAACTGTATTACTTACATCGAGAAGATCAAGCCAGTGGTTTGCGACAGCGGCAACAGCTGAGTAGCATTCCTCTAAGGTTGATCCATGGAGAAACTTGTCAAAAAGCTCGGACTGATTCAAAAGAAGAAAGCAATATTTTGCATTTAGTTCCACATCAAAATACATGAACTACACGAAAGAGCAAATAGAAATGACTATCATCTCCATACTATGATCGTGAACCATGTCCTCCATTGAATCAAATACAATATAACTACACGTGTTTCAGCATTTATATTTATAAATTTGTTTGTAATTAAAGAAAATATAATCGGTCTTTGAGCAGGAGAAAAAAAATGGTCAACTCATTGATGGGGCTCCTAATATTACCACTCTACTTCATAAAGTTTCAAGATTTAACTTCTCCATATGTGTGTATCTCATTTATACTGACGATATTATAGTTTAGCAGCATCTGTCTCTCAATTTCTCGCCATTCATTTGCAGGGAAAGGTAAAAACTTCATATCAGTTCACCCATTGTTAGAAGAACTTAATAAGGCCCAAAATTTGAACAATTGGAACACATCATTCTATACAGAAATTTGTTTACAACAAAAGGTAATACATGACATATTAAGTTAGTTTCCAAATTTTTTTCATTTTATATTCACAAAAGTCAAAGGGCAACTTCAAGCACGGAGGGCATTAAATGGGTTGGTTTGGTTAGGCAACATCAAATAGCAATTTGATTGAGTGCAGATGATGAAAGATCTCATGCTTGGAGTTTTAAGTAATCGTTTGCTTTTGAACCCAGTTATATATTATAAATTTTGAGGCATATACTTGTACAACAAAGAAATCTTAAATTGCAGAACAAGAAATTAAATATGCCACAGGATATATCAAATCTGATACCTGAAAAACTTTGATGAGTTTCAGTTCACCTCTACGCTTAATCTCAAAACCTTTAAGCTCTGCAAGGGTTCCATCATCGTTGAAAACTGCATATCTCTTCTTAATTAATATACCTTCTTCCTTAGAAGCAGGAAGAATCATTGCCTACATGATGTAACCCCCAAAATAATTAAGAACCATAGACAAAAAGTGCTCCATCCTCTAATTGACATTAAACTCAAACTACCTTGTATGGACCATCCACTTCAAATTCAATTGAGTATTCGCTATGAGTTGAGTATGTCTTATTTATAGGGTCGATGAGTGTCTGCATAAAAGCGACAGTTAGAATCTTGTGGGATATGTCAGGTAAAAACTAGAAAGTCATAATGGCTTAAAAAGAGAACTGCCACCATATATCAGCTCAAAGTCGTATATGGACTTCACTAATATAATAGCCAACCTGGTATTGGTCATTTGTATTGTTCCTAGCCACATCAACATTTAGCATAACACATGGATATGAGATTGTCAGCTTTTTCTTCAAGTCCCTGAAATGAACATCTCACATGTTAAAGTTAGTATTTGTATCTCCATACCCCCAGTTCTCAGTAAACTAAACTAAACAGATGCCTAATAAAATAGAATGAAACTAATTCACCAGCTACTGGACTTGTGTAGAGGCACACCAGAAAAGAAGCAATAGCTCACTTTGTTTTGAATGTGAAGTTCTCTGGAAAGGATCCGGGGAGCACACACCAAATACCATCTGTGTCTAGTTCAAGTGGTTTTCCAATTCTCTCAACAAGCAATCGAGCATTTTGAATGATTTTTGCTCCTGTATATGTGACTACACCGGCCATTTCCATTGAGTACCATCTCGCACCCCTAAGACAAAAAGGCAAAACCATCATGTAAGCACAACAATAAGGAAACTAAGCAATTCATTGGATCAAAAAAAATAAAAAACAACTGAAAGCATCAACTGACTTGCGCATGACATATCCATAGAAGGAGTTCAATATACATTTGTGAGCAAGTTGCAAAGAATCATAAAGCACTACCATATCCTGCCAGCAGCATTGGAAAAGGAAATTTAGTGTAGAAAAATAAAAATTTTAGCCGTACAGATAGGCTAACACCAAAAGAAAATAACCATACCTGTGCTTCCTGGATCTTAATAGAATTTCCACTAGCCTTAGCTTCTGATAACTTCCCCTTCCAAACCTTATTAAGTCCTTTGTATTCGTACCTCCGATCTCGAAAACTTAGCAAGATTGAAAGACAAGATTCAGCATGATAGTTTCAAGTTTCATGACAAATGAATAATATATGTGCTAAATAAATGTCCAAATAACAGCACGAAATATAGATCCAAGAAATAAGTATCAACAAATATTTTCTTGAAGAGGACATGCATGGCATAAGGAATAGTTCTTGAGATGAGAATAATAAGTTTGAAAATTTTACACTTCTGGCACAAGGCACATTCTCAACCTAACAAATTTTACATGAGGGGGAGTATTGGAGTTTTAATATACAATCCAGTCTTAGGCACTCATCCAACATTTAAAAGTTTAAACTTTTGACCTGGAAATTTTATTGACATATAGAATTGCAGAAAATAGAATACCTGCGAACAGTATCAATGTAAAATGAATTTTCTCGCATGCAGATGCCTGCTTCTCGAAGTTCAGTGACAGGCTTATCCAGTACACGTTTATATGCCTATACAAGAGACAATTTAGAAAAGAAAACTTTTCACTTAGGCAAACATTTTCATCAGGAATGGTCCTACCTTTTGACAGTATTTCTTTAGTCTCTCTCTAAGTTTCAATTGTTGCTCAGCCTTAGGTAGGTCAAGGAAAGTCCTTGAGAGCTGACTGTCAGTGCCATCAATATTTTCATACTCAAGTTGCTTCTTCAAATGATAATAGTCGCTGATTGAGAATGATATCCACAAACACCTCTTGTATCAGTTTATGAAAAATATTCCCATAAAAAGATTATTGAAAGATGTTAAAGGATAAATAAAATGAACCTTTTTTTTGCCATATATATCTCTCCACGCCAAACCCATTCAAGTTTTCGAAGACAAGTTTTATCTGGACGATTGAAGTCACAAGCAGTACAAGTCTCCTCTGTGACTATAGAGGGAGGCTGAAAGAAAATGAAACCTCATTACACGTTCATTACATAAGTTCTTTGGAAAAGGGAGTTGGAAAAATAATAATAAATAAGTATTGAATAGAAGCCATAATATAAAAGACGCAGTGGTCTTGCATAACTTTCCATGTCTGCATGAGTGTATGTGCATGTCCACATGCTTCCGTGTCTAAAGTCCAAATCGAGAGAACACTTGCACTTGAAACTAATTGAAATATAACAATAAAAAGTCCCTATTTTTTTCTCTGGGGAGAGACAGAGAGTCAGAAAGATGGCAGGCCATGTAAGTTTTCATGAAAAGACGTATAAGATCAAAGCCCTGGTAGCAAACACAAAATGAAATAGTAAACCGATAAATTTGGAGGAATAAGTGGTCCATTTTTGGGAATGAGTGTCAACATAAAAGAAATAACGAAACACTTTGGCTGAGCAAATTAGATGGAATTTCAAGAAATAAGCAACAACTAACACAGAAATCAAGTTCCCTAATAGGCAAGTACAGGTTCAATTGTGCGGCAGCCTACATTTATAGTTCATAAGCGTTTTTATCAAAGCATCATATGTCTGCTGACCCACATCACAAGGTGAGCAGTAGCCCATGGAACAATGTCAACTGCATCATGTTTCTCATTGAAAAGATAATAACAACCGCAACTATGTAATTTGCATAATGAAAATTCTATTGTGCTAAAATAAAGGTTGTTAGTTAAAAGTTAAGCACATATTCCTAAAATTTTCCTACTTTCCTCAACTAGTAAATGATAGGAACCCCAATAGAGACTGTATTATTGATACGTATAAAAGGTGAAAACAAGCTGGAGCAAGCTCCCCCGTCCTGGTAGAACCAGGCCTAAATCAACCTTACAATGATTACAAAAACATACCTCTCCCTATCCTCACTGTTTAGCTATATCTCCTCTCATTGTCTCTTTATAATTACCTTCTAACAAACTTGCCTACATGGCAGCTGATTCTCCTCCCTTTCCCGATTTGTTCCTACGAGTGTAGGTTTTAATGGGCTTAGTTTGTATGGACTAATTAATGGGTGAAGTGCTAACAGTAAATATCTCCAACACCTGGAACAACCAGAACTACCATAAACCCACTAATGGACCTTCAAACTTCTGTTCATGGCAATAATAGATAACTTCCAACTAGGGTATTGTATTTTGAGTACAATAAAAAAATAAGCATCAAGAAATAATGCAACCCAAGACATAATTTAATAAGACCTTAACATCAGATGATGTGATTTAAGTATCACCTATCTATTATTCATGCCAAATAATAGTTCATAAGTTTTGTATAGTTTTAAATAAGAACCACAATTTCCATCATACCTGAAGCCTGTTTGTTAGAATAATGTTTGGATACATTGCAGCAACATCTAAATGATAAATGAGAGGGCATTCTTCTCGTATAGGTTCATCTCTTAACTTTTCAAGCTACAAAAGAACAAATTGAAAGGTTAAAGTATTCCTTTGACATTTCTTCAAACATACCAGCTTTTGATTCCAGGTAAAATGTTAACATTTTATCAAACATTTAGATGATGTCACCAATATGTGGGAAAATAGTTATGAAACAATTGTCAGTGCAAGCTCCAAAAATATTTTATGAAGAGAACACTAAGCAACAGAAAAAGAAGGCTGGAGAACAATGCAGCAGATCATGTTGGCAATGATTTAAATGAAGAGACCATTAGCACCTTTTCCATAATAGAGTTCTTTATTTCGTTATAATTGGAGACTGAATCCAAGTCCATCTTACCCTCCACTCTAATTGCATATTGAAGATCTCTGTCAAGATTTTCAATAAGTTGCTGGAAATCAAAGAACAAGAGTATCAGACACATGGAAACCATTACATTAATAACAAAATCAACATTAAGCTTGAAGAGATGACGCCAAAAAATCCACTTGTAGAAACATGCACCAAATAGATTCAATTTAGAGAGAGAATACTAAGATGTTATAGCATGTCTCCTCATTAGGCATGATATGCATAAAGGTTCATTCTTTTGGTCTACTAAGGATGTTCCCTCCATTAGTTACAATCACCTTCACAAGAAAAGGCATTCTTTGCTTTAGAAAGAGTTAAAGTTTGTCCTCTATAATCCTTTTCTCCTATTCTACAATTTCAAAGTTACAGTTAAATGTCAACATAATTAATGTTAAATATCCCACATCACTGTTAAGGAACAGCAACAGGTGTTCTTTCTAGGTACATAGAACACTAAGCATGTTTTGCATTGTACATTTACTGACTAACAATACACAAATTAAGGACTTTAGAAGCACTTAGGCATAAACTGAAGCATTAGTCAACTTTCCACATTAAAACTTTTTAATGTTATTTTCCTTTTCTGTTATGGAATCAAAACTAAATAGCTCCAACAAAAGATGGAATTGATGGTTGAGGATTTGCTTTGCTAGTCCTCTCGAATCCTTTATCTATCTATTTTATTACTCATTATTCTCTTTCTATCCCATATCCTCATTCTCTATTTCACTATTTCTCATTCTTGTTGTTACAATACTGCAAGACTTGATGATAAATATTTATGTTTATCATGATTGATGGTTGGAGTAAGTCATAAGACATTATATAAGACTAGGATGTTTTAAGGACATTGTATCTCATTTAATCCTCTTTGAGACTCAATAGTAGAGTGTCAAGGTTTTCAGAGATAACCGTTGAACTTTTAAGCAACCAAAAGCTTGATGAAGCTCATATCCTTTGAGATAAATTTGCATACCTCAGAAGAGTGTTTAGCAATGACAATTCTTGACATTTATGTTTAATACATTCCGCATTGAGAGCCTAATAAAGGAACACAATGAGAACTGTATGTAGTTTTCCAAACAAGTTTGTTGTCGCCTGCCTAAGTAAATGTAGGTTCAGATATTTTAGATGATGTGTGATTTTGAATTTGTTTAGGTACATAATTAATCAAAATAATCATGCATACCTAGGTTTTCTATTAACATCATAAACATAGATTACTTTGTTTCAACCTTCCACTGTAATAGGAGTCCTGGCATGCATAGAATACTTTGTTTCAATTTTGCACTGTAATTGGAGTCCTAACATGTATGTCAGGGCAAGACAACTTACATAGTAGGCAGACGGATCAAGCTTAAAACTAGTTGGAAGATCAGATCTAAAGACACCACTTTCAAGGCATTCCACATGGCCACCTATGTATGTCTCACTTTCTAGAAGGTGATTCTTATAAAACTTCTCTGGATCTGAATGGTGTTTGTTAGGGCAGATAACATTTGCCTTGTAGGCCTGCATAAATACAATGATGAAGTGAAAAGGAGAAAAGAAATATGAGGGACCTCTGCTCAATAAAGAAATGCAAAAGAGTCCACATTAATGTGCATGAGAGACAACCTGCACCATAAGAAGCATTTCGCAAAGTGTTCCACTACCTTTCCGCAGAACCTCATCTGGAGCCATGGGGATTATAGTTGCAAGAGAAAATATAAAAGGATGAACATAGGTCATATACAAATAATAAGTTGCAACAGCATCCGAAACTGAATAAGAAGCCATCATCTGTCATAACAAGTGAGATATCAATACATAGAAAATTCTTGTTTGAAAAAAGACAATATACAATTCAAACTTATAACGATCAAAATAGAGAAAAGATAAATATTAACTGTAACGAGTTCAGTATGTACATTTGAAAAGAAAACAAGAGCTCATTTTAGCCAACAAAACTATAATAGTTCTAAATAACTATGTAGAACAGCAAATCACATTCATGAATACCTGAGGCTTTTCTTTTGCAAAGCGAACCATATCCTCAGGATTTACTTCCAAAGGATCATAACCAAGTTTTGCTTTTGTTACAGCCTAACATGTGATCAGGAAAAAGAAAAGCGGTCAACGTCGTAGTAAATAAGTGCATAATGTAAGAGGACACTAAGACCTACTAGAAGATTTATTACAACTATAGCACCATTAGGTTCGGAAGTACAAGAGCTAAGTTTATCCTATGTGCACTTTGTAAATTACCTGTTCTGATTTAACATGGTTTTATCTGCAAGACCAAAACACAAAATCATTTTATACAAATTCTCAGCCACTCCATTTTGAGAGGCTAGAATAAACAAAGAATATGTAATTGGTTGCAATAAACAAAGAACTTGTACAAATTGAGCAAAGCATACTGCTGGAGTAGTTTCTTCCACAAAACCCTGGTATTATGGAGATTAAAGCTGGCCGCATGCCAACTTTGAAGCAAGCAATTCAACAAGGTTGAGGGGAGAAACAGACATTCAGGATACAACAATATTCAACTTTTCAAACATTTGGCATGGAATATATTCAGTTTCAGTGCTCCGGCATGCTACAGTAGCCACTATTTATTTATTGAGGGAACTATATGTTTTATATGCATGTCAACTGAAAATAAAATCACATGTTTCACGTCATACAACAAACGGAGTAGTGAAAGAAAAAGATGGGTATTTCTATTAATAAGGCTATGGACATGATACACTAGAAATGAAGAAATAATATGTACAAAGTCTTTGATGTAAGGCTCTTTCCTTGTTTTGTCAAAGTCGTCAAAATTAAGAGTTTTATTTCACTACATTCAACATATTCTTCATAAAATACCCCAATTCAGTTCAACATCAATAGGAAACTCTTGACTTAAAATACAATGAGGTCTCTGCTTGCACTTATTTGAGTAATTACTTTAAATTCCTAGTGTAAAATTTTGTTCTCAAGAAACAAGTCAATGTAGAAAAGCCTTTAAAAACCAGCCCATACGCTTCACTAAGTTTAACCGTGATTTTATTATGAAAATTATGCTGAAAAGCATATATTACAACCCATTCTTGAAGCAACTCAAATATTTTGAAGACGCTAGAATAACATAAAAGTGTTTCTATTAAGACTCCATTCCCCTTGTAATTAACAGAGGAATATTAAAAGAAAAGTTAGCGCAGCCATTGGACACAAAATTGCATAAGAATCAGTTGACTCAATCCTAGTCAGAGCATCTTCCCCGTGATAGGAAATTTAAACATAACACCAATAATCAACCTAAAGGGAAGATTTGCACCTTAAGACCTTGGCTCCCTTGAGGGAGATAACTGTCACGTTTGACCCAAGCAAAACAATCCAAATGGCAAGCAAATTTAGCACGACACTCTCCTTGATTCTTGTCGCATGAGAAACCAACCTCCTGAAAAATCAAAATGGAAAGAAAAAAGGAGGTAGCAAAGAGTTAAGCAAGTAGATTAATAGGTTTCACATGAAAAAAAATTGAACATGTCGCGATAATTGCCCGCCTGAACTTCACAGCAATTACATACACATGCAACGGCAAAGTGTATAGATTAGCAATTCTTTCAAAAAGATAATCTCTAGCTTGACTTAATATGGTGCCTATAAACTAATGATTGAGTAATATGGAAAGAAGAAATTAGATGGGATTGAATACACAAAAAAGATATTATAAGTAAATATAATTCCGACATATAAAAGTTAGCTTATGATGTTTTAGACAAGTATTAGCAAATAAAAGTTCAATTCTTGGTCCTTTTTACAAAAGCTGAAAGAAATGTCAAGTCATAATTAACACAAAAGGAACAAGATGCATACATCACTCATCTTGAATCCATGGTGAGCAGCTCTGCTTTCTAGGAATGGCCAGTCAAAGTAATCGCCATTATAAGTAACATAAATTCCAGGTTTCACTTCTCTCATGTGAGCAAACCACTCTCTAAGAAGTTCTACCTGTAAGAAACAAGAAAGATAAGGAACATTAAAAAGACAAATGTACACCAACATTCAATATCAAATAAATAGTCGTAGTACCTCAGTTTGCACATTTGTTACTTTAAAGCATCCTTCAAATTCTGGTTTTGGAGTGTACTCCACATCCTCTATATCAGCTCCAACACACTAAAAAGATAAGTCCACAACCAATAGTTATTATATGCAGATAGTAGTAGAAGAAGTTGACAGACATAGAGACAGGTAGATGGACAAAAATCAACAGAGAGTTAGCTTCATCCCAAGCTTGTTTAATCAAATTGAAAATGAAAAGAAGAATAAACTCAAACACCCAATAAATTGAGTTGAAGGGGAAAATGAAGGATGGACCACGCAAAATATAATAATGAAGAGTCACTAGTTGCATCACTTCCAATATCTTGCGTACAGTATCAATGAGCTAAAAACCATGAGTGCTGAGCTCAGACATAAAGCACTTAGGATGAAATTGAATGCAAAAGTTAAAACAGCAAATATCAAATGGATCAACCAAACCAAGGCCCGATACAATTTATCACCAAGAGCTTTAACGCATAAAGGAAGATGGATTAGTCATAAATGAAAATCTAGATTTCGAGCACGTCCATGTGAAAGGATGGAGAGTACTTTGCCATAACTAAATTAGCAAATTTAGGTTGCAAGTCAGCTCACGTTGATCTGAAATCCTGCAAAGAGAAGCCTGGTGGACGTCACGATTTTCTAATTACTGATATCAATATGGTTAGTGGAGTTATAAGAGGAGAGCAGTTGGAAATATTTTGTCAATAATAATAATAATAATAATAATTAGTAATGACTATATAATATAAAAAATAATGTTTTTTCTTTGATGAAGATAGAAACTTAGCAGAAAATCGCACTATCGTGTTACAGTAAATACTAAATAGGGTATGTGCGGACAAATTGTTTAAGAGACGAATCTTTGCTTTGGATTATGTGCTATTCAGAAAATTAACTATGGGGAAGAGACGATGTAGTGTTACTGTCCACAATTCACATGCTTTGCCAGCATTTCTTAGCTTAATTTCCAATCATTGATCGTCCAAGTGACCTCAATCCCAATTCCTCTGGCATTCGGTTTTATTAATTCTCAACTAACATGTTTAATTAATTTATTTTCCTTCATACGCTTCTTAAAATATTGTCTACTCTTGTTTTTGGTAGACAAGATGATGATCTGGTATAACTCGTATTAATTATATTAACAACTCCAGGAATAGGTATTATAAGCATTTGTATATGGATTTTAATATTCACCTTACTCATTGTGTATCTACGTTGAAATTTATAATTAAAACTGAAATATTTTGTATTTTTTAAAAAACCCAAGAAATAATATTAAAAAATAATAAACTTTGTTCAATTGCCAAAGCAAATTCCTCTAAATAATGAAACTTTATATATAGCTATATAATTTTATTAAATAAATCTTATATTTAAAAATTATATCTTAACTTACCCATTAATCCTTTAATTACGATAACACTTATCTTAAGGAATATGTTTAATAAAATTTAAGTTGCTAAGTAAATTTTTAATAGAAGTTGAAAAACTAAGTAATTTAATCTTTTTTAAAAT
>JANZLY010000214.1:1783154-1793448 GCA_026770305.1 Erythroxylum gonoclados | reverse complement strand
TATTATCCATATATTTATATGAGGTTCACTTAAATATGTGGATGAGATTTAACAAAATATAATAGAAACATTATAACTGAAAAAGGAGATCAGCCCGATTTATTAACTAGGGTTGCTTGGGTTCTGATTAGGTGATTGTAACCAAGTGCTCAGTGCTCAATTAACATTAATAATATTAACCTTATATCACGATAATACATTATTAAAATTTCCAAAAAATAATACGTTATTGTAATAAAAATGCTAATATGATAATATAATATTACGAGAAGGCACTCCTTGGCTTCTTCCCCTCTTCTCGCTCTCTCTCCATTCTTCTATTCCAATTGCTTTTCTTTGTGATCGCTAAAACCCCATCTTCTACGTCTTCCCTGATCCACCACTTCTGAGATTTGGCTTCAACCTTTCGATCTCCAGGTAAGTTGTTATTGCACCTTTTTCTCTCTTGGTCGATTGATTCTTACTTGTCCATCTTTACGATTAGGGTTTTTGTCTTTTTCGAAATTGAATTTGTTTTCGATTGACCCATTAAACCTAATAATGAGTAATAATTGCTATTGAACTGATCATCAGTCAACTGAACCGCAATCCAATCCTATTGGAGTGAAAAGTAATAAAGTTTATTTACCAAAAAAAAAAAGTAATAAAGTTTTCATTCCCAATCAGAATCAGAATACGTCCTATTGACCCTTTTTAGAATCCCTTGTCGACCTTCATGATTTGGCCATTATTATGTTCTAAGGCAGCTGGGTGCTGCTTTTTGGAGGTAATTTAGTCTTGGTGTCGCATTGAACTTCTTCCCTGTTTAAGTTGGGAAGTTTGTGAATCTTGATAACAAGATTATGGAATAAATTCGTGGGATTATAAGTATTGCTGTTAACTTTAGTACTTGTTTTTACAACTATGTTTGTTTCACATCTCAGGAATTCAAGATTCGTGTTGCAACCACCAATTGCTCTCACAAATTTTTACCTGAAATGCGGGGATATGATAGAGATGTAAGCTATTCTAGGCTTTATGCCGTCAATAACATAATCCTTTTAGCACTATGTTGACCAATTTGAATAGTTTTTTTGTCCCATTAATTATGGTTACTTGGTGTAGGAATATGAAGATTATGATGATTACGGGGAATATGGGGAAGATGACGAGGAAGGAGGAGAAGCAGAGGGATACGAAGAGGAAGAAGAAGAGAAACGCAAACCAACTGCAGAGGAACTAGATTACCTTCAGCTGAGAGAAAGGATCAAAGAACAAATAAGAAAGAAGCGACAGAAGGGAAGTACCTCCTCAATTTCCAAGTTTCAAGAAAACAATAAGAAAACTCATTCAGATAGGTAAGCAATATACATTTTTCTTTTGCTTTGTCCTGATGGAGTTGTTTGCTATGTTGTTACTGAGAACATAAACTGATATATGCAACGATTTCATATTTGTTCCATGCATAATGATTGGCATTGGATGAGTAGCTTCTGCTTGAGGTAGTGATATAACTGCCCAGGATGATTATCTACACCTATGTCTTCCATACTTGGTGCACATCTAGTGTTGATTTATTGAGTGCAGTTATAAGTGGGTAGTTGAAGCTCTCAATATGACTTTAATGTTGGGGTAGATGATCCATGATGCTTAAAATTGCCAACTCCAGAAAATAAAGGATATGAAGAGGCTAGGGAAATGCGTTACAAATATCCATAAAATGTACGGAAATTTTTATTTGATTACTCTTAGCAATTGTAACTTCAATCATCAGAGAACCAAACTTGTGAACAACCAGTAACCTAGAAAGGGAGGGCCAGCATGAATTAGGGAACAATAGAAATGATCCAGCAACAAAGAGGGAGACCAATGCGAACAAGAGAGGCATAACCTTGGACCATGGGAAGAGAGAGATGCAGATATCCAAGCCAGCATGAACTAGAGAATAGATGCAGTAAACTATGAGGCAGACGGCTCTGTCCAGCACTATCTTGAACAGAATGTCTTGGATGATTCAGAAAAATGACAAATTGGAAGAAAGACACAGAGGGACAGAGAGAGGGGAGGGGAAAGTGCAAGAGAATCGCAGATTCACAGTGCTCTTGTTTATTTGGTTTAGGGAAAAATTGGTTTTTGGACATTTATTTTTCTGAATACAAACTGCTTGGAGAATTTTTTTTGGAACTTGAAAACATGTTTCATTTCCATGAAATTGCTGCATGAACAGAGGCTTTTATCCAGTCTCCAGGCCATGAAACTGAGCTTACGTATTTTTATAAATCTAACCACTAAGAGTAGTTTTACCTGGGGGGCATGTAACTGGGAAAACTGTACTGGAATTCCTGTTACATCACTGCTATTGAGATTAGCTTGCTGTGGTCAAGAATCATGTTCATTATGTGGAGATTGATTGTCTGCTTTCATTTGTTACATTTTATTAATGATTTGTAATGATATGCGGCTTATGTTATGTTTCTGCAGTTATGGATCATTTTTTGGCCCTTCACAGCCAGTTATTGCTCAAAGAGTAATACAAGAAAGCAAGTCCTTACTAGAAAACAAAAATCTGGCTCTCAGAATGGCAAATTCCCTTGCTAGTGTATGCTCCATTATCCTTTTTTTACTATGTTTTCTTAACATACTTGATCTACCTACTAGTCACATGGTTATAAAATTTTGAGCTGTCTTCTGGTCATTGCGGCTCAGTGGCTGCCTGATTTACCATTTCTATAGAGATGGCTTTCATTTAATTATTTAGCTGGTATTACACATTTTTCTTAATTGAAAGATCTTGCCCAATGGAGACTAGCTGTTTTTAATCTTCTTGAGCAAAATAGATAGTTTATTTTTTTTATCATACTTGTGAACTGGTATGGAAGTCTTCATATTTTCTAAAAATGCCATGAAAATTGAATATAGTTGATTTAACAAAGGTTTTAAATGTCATTTTATTTTTCAAAATGACAATTTGGAACTCTTTTGCTTGGAGGTGAAATAAGTTATTCCAGAATAAAATCTCCAAATGATCTGGTTTTCTGGAAATTGGATAACGTGGGATCATAACTAAACCTCTTTATTTGCTGACACAGACAAAGTCAAGGAAAGGCTTTGAAATTATTCCAATATTGAACGTTGTCTTTTGGTTGTGGAATGAATGCTATGTATCACTCGAGCTGTTTTTTTAATTAAGAGATGTACTAACTTGAAATGACAATAGATCTTAATATTTTGAACATTTTATCTTTTCTGTGTTGCTCTCGCAGAAAAAGAATAGCTCTTCAACAAATACAGGAACAAAGAATGGAGTACATCAGAAGATGTCCAGAGTAAAAAATGAGGTACTTCAGTGTGACCTCGGTTCTGTTTTAAGAAAACTTTTTAGATTCTTCATATTGTTCTTTTAATCTTTTTTGTTTGCTTTTCATATGCTCATCAGAGAGGAACAACTTTTTTATGTAAGAGTTAATGGCAACACTTTGTAATAATACTATTTGTTGATTTGTTTGTATATGGCAGCTACAAATGAAAGTCCAAAAACTGAAGGATACGAGGGATTACTCCTTCCTATTATCTGATGATCCAGAGCCTCCAGCTCCTCCAAAAGAGCCTGCACGTCGGTATGGCTCCGCTCCAAGTTCAGGTAACTGCTACTTTGGCTGCATATGCTGTTACATTTGAACCTGGTGCTTTTATTGAGAAAACTTATACAGGTTTTTTACCGATGTTCAAGAGGCACGATCTGCTCAAATGATGCATAAAAGCAAACAACTGTCAAGTTTCAATGGCAGAAGTATCACTAACAGAGGTGAAGAAAGAAAATCTATGTCTACTAATGGACAAATACAGTCTAAAACAGTTCTCAACAAGTCTTCTTCCATTGTTAAACCCAATATGGATTCTAGAAGGCAGCATCTTGGTAACAACAATGGGGTTGCTGCACGGTCAAAAGGCTTACCTTCGAAGACACCCACAACTGTCATGAATAAAAAGATGTCTGCACCTGTTGTGAAAATTATTCCACCTGCTGTACACAGGCCCTTCCTCCTAAAGTGCATTCATCTGTTCCGAAGCAACAATTAAATCATAAACCAGGAATGCAGGAACCCCACAATGCTAAAGTAATGCCAAAACAACCAGTTGCACCTTCAAGACCTCAGGTTTAATCTCACTCTATAATGCAGACTTGTTAATTCTTCAGCTTTCTGAAATATTGCCTTATCTTTTGTTTTCTTTTTGTTTTATTACCAGATGAATAAGCCAGTGAAGCAAATATCATCTCACATGCGACGACAAGACAGCCGCCCAAAGAAAAGGCCCGCTAGGCGGTTATCTGATGATGAAGATGATGAGGATGCAAAAGCTCTCAGTATGATAAGAAAAATGTTCAAGTAATCTTTTGTCCTTTCTCCCTTTCACATTTTTCATCCCTTTAATCGGTGGCAATGCAATGTACCTTAGGATGTTACACCTTATTTTTAATGAGGATGTGAGGAAATGACCCAATCACCTATTGCTCATGAACTTGGTACAAAGATAATAACAAAAGGATCCCTGAAACTATACATGTACAATATAACCTATATTCTCTATACCTATGAATGGTTTTACAGGTCATTATGGCTGAGCACTTCAATATCTGGGGGAGGGGATTTTGGTTTCTAGTGTTTTATGTAGATTATGACAGAAAACAGGCTATTCAAGAGAATAACTAAGAGACTAAAACCTGTAATTGAGACTACAACACCTAAGCTCATCCCGTCATTCATCAGGTGGCCACTTTATTTTTCTGATTAATTTGTATGAGGGTGTGCATGTATACTTCAAGATGCAGCAAGGACTTATGTTTGATATAGATTAGTCAACTCTCAAGCTTCTGCAAATTGGTTGTTTCTTAAAATGTAACTTGATGCAACAAAAGTCTGTGGGTTGAGAAATTATTTTGGTGCTTTACCTACCTAATGCTTTGGGAATGCAAACTCTTATGACATTTGCTACCCCTGTGCAGCACCCAAAGATATGCAGAATGTGATGATGATGATAGTGATATGGAAGCAAATTATGATGACATAATGAAGGAAGAAAGACTAAGGTTAGTGATGTTTACTTATTTCGAATGCAACTTTTAGCCTTTTAAATTGTTTTGGATACGAGATTTGCCAAATTTTGTATCCCTTTTGTGTGAACATATGGTGTTGATGTTAATGATGTGCATACGATTTTGAGTCAGAGAATTGACAAGATCACTGATGATCTAACATAACATAATTGTTTTCTATGTGAGATTTCCCATATTTCTTGTTCCTTTTGCTTGCATAATTGTCATCAATCCTAGTGATGCGCATACTATTTTGAATCAAGAAATGACAAGATCACTGATGAATGAATGATCTACTTAGATTTCAATGCAGAATATGGTGTATTCAATCAAGTTGTAGGGTGTATTCATATTTGGTAGAAACGATTAGGGTGGTAGAATTTCTGAAATTGACTTGTTCTCATTCACTGGTTGAACATATGGTCTTCTTTGCTTAAGCACATGGGGTATCCTTTGATTACATCCATGATGCTTAACGGTGCTGATACTAATGTTTATCATGGGAAAACAGTGAAAGGATTGCAAGAAAGGAGGATGAAGAACAACTCCGCTTGCTAGAAGAAGAGGAGCGGCGCGAGCTGATGAGAAAGCAAGCAAAAAAGCGGAGGCTATAAATCAATAGTGATGATACAAGAAATTCCTTTCCTTTCAGAATTCCGATCCCTTTCCATTTACTTGTGTAATATTTCTTCTTCTGGTAGGTTTTAATACTCGATTTCTTTCGATGTTTATTAACTGATGGGACTTAATCCATTTATCGTAGTAAATTTAATGCCAATTGCTTTTCGGATAATAGTTCAAGATACGATTGTAACTAAACAGTCAGTCCTTGATATTTCTTTATGAAATGGCATCTCTACAAGTTGAGCTTCACTCTGTGCAATTCTCAACACCACACCTCATACTCACTGACACTGTTTCTAATAGGGTTGGCACCAAAGTCCGGCTAGCTCAAGTGTTAGCCTTTGATTTGGGTCAGATTTATACCGAGATACCCATCCTAGTTTTTTCCAAAAACTTGCAGTCATGTCTTAGAACTTGAACTCAAATACAGTCTCTTTATTAATTATTAGAACTTTTCAATTTTAGTGCATAAGCGAAATATTTACTGAATTATTGTCGAAGTAATTTAATTTTCAGTTAGATCCGAATCAAAATATTTTTTCAGTTAGATCCGAACCAAAATGTTTTTCAACGCATAAAGTCGTATCTTAAAACTTGAATTATCTATGGTTTTTTTACAAATATAACAGGAAAATAATATTTTGATTGATATATGCAGGTTTTAATTGTTATGAGAATATTAAAATTTTGAGTTTTTCTCAAAGTTCCTTAAATTACAAGCCTATGTTTTTTTACAGAAGACCCTAATACGAAGTCCATTCCAAACCCAAATTCTTTTATATTAAGCTCGATTTTGAACTCAATTCGAGCCTTTTCTTCGAATCCTACTTGGATGTCTGTTAATGAGACAAACAATTAATTGGATGTCTGTCTCGCGAGGGTGTCTCGCGAGACAGGCCAAACTTGTCTGTCTCGCGACAAAATTGTCAACTCGCCCTCGCGAGAGAGGCCAACATTCAATGTCTCGCGACAGGCCAACAGTCAATAAATTAATGTTTTTTACTTTAATTTATTTATATTACTCGGAAAAAATTTGTAGTCATTATTATTATTATTCGTATTATCCTTATTATTATTGTTGTTATGATTATTATGATGATTATTATTACTATTATTCTTATGCTTATCCCTGAATGATATTTTATTATTTATTATAATTAATTCTATTATTGTTATTGTTATTATTATTAGTCTTATCCTGATACAATTATGATTATTGTTAGTATTATTATTATTATTATGATTATGATTATGATTATGATTATTATTATTATTATCGTTTTGTATTTTATTATTAGAATTAGTAATATTATTTTCATTTCCTTTTGAGATATTTAATGGATTTAGTTTCATTAAAGTTAGTTTGCTTTTATTTATTGATATTAATAATGTAAATGTCCTGGTTATAATTTTGAACCTTCCTGCAACAATTTTGAAATTTTTACTAAGAAATAAACCGAGAATTCACACATAAGTCTCATTTAGCAATAACATAAACATGAAACAGCAAAGCTTAGAAATAGAAAAAATGTCTAAGGTTGTAGACCTACAAACTCAATGATTTTCATTGACATGAATTATCATGTGTATATTCCACGACCATACTGTGTTGTAATGCATGGTTTCATTACACATCATAACGCTGCAAAATCCTCAGTCCCATGGTCAAAACAAATGAATATAATTCCACAATAACTTTATAATTTTTCTTAAGTATAATTCACTCCTTGACCCTCAAAGGAAAAGGCCAAAAGTTAGCAGCAACCAGATCCAGAAAAGGTTAGATTATGCTGTCAGTGTGCAAAGGTAATGTTTTCGGTCCCCACTCATTTTCTATCTCTCTGTGCATGCAGTTTGCTGGTTGCGAAATTTCCTAAAGGAAAGGAAGGAAAGGTCAAACTCTCCTTGGTTTCCATTTGCTGCAAACTGAGCATCCAACTTCACATGATTCAGAGAGGAAATTAGATGAACAAGTATGCAATTGGGATAATCAATTCTGTTATGTGTCAAGGCATCTAAACAAGCAAATCAGCTAAGATTAAAAGCTTCCAAATCAACTAGGCCATTGGAAATGGACTAAGAGTAGACCTGCTGGGAAAATATATCAATAGCACTCTGCCCATGGGTCAACATTGCAGCTGCAATGAATATAGCCTAGGAAATTTTCATAGGAAACAGTTCCATTGCATAGGATAAGCAAGCACCACCAAAATCATGTCCCACCAAAATCACCTGAATATTTACCACAATAATAAGAGATTATCTAATACTATACACATTCAAATCCACTCAGCAGTTGATCAAAACAGAAATATGAGGTCCTGAAATGTAGAGTAGAAACATGCATGGAGCACATAATATATCAAGTTAACAAGTGAAGAGTAGAAAACATGCATGGAGCACATAGAAAAGACAAGTAGATGCACAAATGCGTACACAACAAAAATCGGATTGCTCGTGAACAATACCAGGAAACATGAACCAAAAGAAAACTGGTTTGACTCTGATGCAACAAAATGCCAACTACATATTGACGAATGTCCCAAGATGTGTTTAAGAAGTTGTCCATCCCCTACTTAAGGTTGACACATGTAAACCGTATAGAAACGTTTTAACACTAACAACTGCTTGCTTCTACTATCTGGACATCTGAATAAAGCACTAAATACTTCCCATGAACTTTCCAGATCTCATTTTTGTGTTAATCTGAACCAATTAATCGTGCTTCATCATTTTTTGACAAGTATATCCTGGAAGTTCCTGTTAGGACTTTTTGCTATACAAAATAAATCGAGCACAAGGACTTTCAGAAATTAAAAGTGCTACCACAATAAATATTAACAAGCCTACTTGTTTTTGGCACAAATAAATAAGAAAACATAACAACTTGAAACTAAGGAACTTAAGAAAGAGATTATAAAAGAATCCGCAGCTCTCAATTTTCACATTATATTTCAGCCATCATTAACCAAGATTTCCAAGTATGAAAGTTTCTCCTTCCCTATAGGTAATATAGGATATTATACTAATTAATAAACATAAGAAAGTACCCCTCACAAATCTAAAGAACTCACAAACCTTCTCATGAAGAGCATCAGCCAAATTTTCACTGCTGGGAATCTCTAAATAGACCTACACAAATTGTTCAACATATCAGTGAAAATGACATTAGCATTGGTAACCAAAGACAGTTACCTTCTAGTCATGAGTTTTGTTTGGGGGTGAAAAAGCTACTTGCTGAAATATGTTATACAACTACACACTTGATTACTTATTCTTGAAGATGGTATGGCACTCCGAAACCAGTATTCTAAAATGACAAGTAGCACTTACAGTGGCAGGCAATGTCGAGCCAAACACTCCACATAGAGCAACTGGAGTAGACAAATCAAAATCTCCCCATCTCAAAGGACCAATCTCTTCACCATCTTCAATCTGCTCCCCTTGCAAATACACAATACTGGGCTCAAACGACTGAAGCACTCTCTGGAACTCATCAATGCTTGGATTAACCAGTACCTGAACCTGCATTGGACATAAACGTAAGAAAAAACATTACAGCCTTGCCAACAAAATGAAGCCAACAGGAAAAGAGAAAAAGAACTCCATCGTTATAATTTAGATTAACCGCATTTAACGCAACTAAATACCTCAAGACGTCCAGAAGATACTAGCTCTGGAAAAGGGTATCTGGGTTTATCATCAATAAGCGGTTGTTTCTGCTTATTACCGCTACGATCAACGTTTTTACCAGAGAGAACTGCAAGAAGACTGCAATGATTCCTTGAAGGACCTTGAGCATGAAACATCATAGGTACATGCCAAGACCCCTCAGATGGAAGCTTCAAAATTGAAAGAAATACTCTGCCCCTCAAAAGTGCCCTCAAAAATGTCCTACAAACTAATGTCTTCCAAAACCTAAGCTCCGTTTCACATCAAATCGACAACAAGACCCAAACTTTGAGACAAATCTACAAATCCCAGTTCCAAAATCACCAAAACGAAACTAAATTTATCCTAATCAAACCTAAAAACACCCCCAATCCAGCCAACCAAACAATCCGAAATTGAAGAAATCCCACCAAACCAATTGAGAAGAACACAAATCCTCACTCACCCAAATGGATTAAACGAGGCAAAATCATCAAATTGCAGAGAAAAACCAAGAAGAAGAGCAGAAACTGAAGCAACCCAATACAGAATCGAAACAATACAGGAAAGTACTAAGAGTAAAGTTAAGAAACCCTAGATAAGACTAACAAATCTCACGAAAACCCGAAAGACGTTCCCTTTCTTTCCCTAATAAAATCACCCAAAGTCACGCTCACACACCGAATCAAAAATTAAAAGAAAAATGAATAGTATCTAAAACAACTTCAAAAAATCAAGCCACGCAATAAATAAAATAGAATCAAAAGTAAATGTTCAATAATTAAAAATCAAGCAGACTCTCCTTTGCTCTTTTTCCCGGTTCAGAGAAGGTGTCAGTTTTTAACTACAGTTTCCAACTTCAATCAGGTCAAAACAAGAATAAAACTACAATTAACGAAAACTAAACCAAATGGGTATTTCATAAAGGGACGATCTTTCACATCC
>JANZLY010000214.1:813269-825692 GCA_026770305.1 Erythroxylum gonoclados | reverse complement strand
CGCAACACATAAGAAGACGAGTTGCAAGTGAGTCTAATCCGACCCGATGTTCGTTATTAGCTTGAGTTTAGTTTGAATTCTAACACAATGTAAGCTCGCCTCTTAAGACTACATTATGTGATCATATTTTGCAATAAAGCTATAGACTTTAATTTGTAACATTTTCTGGGAAAACAGATTCTACTGGATCACCATATCCGTTGAGTGCTAAAACTTCCGACTTGCCAGGTTATCCCACGGAAGCCTATTCGAACATCTTCGGTAAACCGATTCTTGGAAATTTTGCCACAGGCTTTCCACTACTCTATGCACAACCAGGTGGAAGCACTGTGTTATTGAGCTTAATACCAAAATAAACATCATCATCTTGTAGCTCTTGACAACAGACTCAAGAAACTGGATCCAGTTCTTACCTTTAAGGTATACCCTCTTCTGATCTGAGTTAGCTTTTATTTGAGAATGGATGTCACGGGAATTTACTACGGGAGTTTGGCGAGTTGCAACTTAACGAGCAATTTTCCCTCTGTTCGATTGTCGTTCCCAGGTAGTACCTTGATGAATTTAAGAAGGGTTTGGTGAGAAAATCAGAAGAATGGTTTTTGTTTCACTTCTGTTTCTGATTCTTTAGTTAGTAGTTTTTATTCAGATATGAGACAGCCCCATCTGGACTTCATTGGCAAGAGTTCTCCAGAAGGCTAATGCCTTTCACGTATACGATTCAGAGTTGGTGTATATCGTTCTTAGTACTTCCATAAAAGATAGAGATGGCATTTGGGCCTGTTTCGTTCCGCCTCGGTCTGAGGTCAACGGGTTGGACCTAGTTGACTGGGCCCTCAGGCGCTGGCTGCCTAGGTTCGGCCTGGCTCAAGACCCTGGACATATAAGTAAAACAAGCCTGATATTTCACATGTGAATAAAATGACGTCATTTTATATTTTAAATAAAAAATAAAAAATCAGCTCGGATGTCTGCCTAAGCCTTGAATTAGGTCCGACCCATTGTCATAAAAGATAAGAAATTAGAAAGCCTGTCAAATAATTATTTTTATTTTTATCATTGATTTTCATTTTTAAGGGTTGATTTTTTTATTTCATTATTTATATTTTAAATAATTACCACTTATATTTGTATATTATCATTTAGTTATCACCAAACTCATTCCACATATTTCATAAACTTTTTATATACTCTTAATTTAAAGAGATGTAATATCAATTTCTGTAAAATAAATAATTTTTATAAATTATAATAAAACAATTAGTTTTCATTTCACATTCTCCTTCTCCATTCATATTTTAAGTTATTTAATTTAATTTTCAGTGTATATCGATTTATATTGATTGAAATTTAAACTTTTAATCTTATCGGTTTAATTTTTTATCCGATTTTTTAAATATTATATACAAGAGACATTTGTCGGAGGCAACAAATTATACTAAAAATGAATCTAAAAATCTCATATTAAATAGAAATTCAGAAAAATTGTTCATTTTTTAGGTAAAATTGTACCAAATCTTTAGAAAATGTGAAACTAAGACAAAACATTCCTAATAAGTCCTAACTAATCCCTACCAAATGTACTGCTAACCCTCAATGCAATATCCAAAGTTCAGTGTGACAATAATAGGTTTGATTTTGATACATTAATGTAACATAGTACAGTCTTGCTATTCAATCATGGATCAAATTGATTAATTTATAAAAACTTTATATAAAAACGAAGTCATCTTTTTCAATGGCAGCAACAACAAACTTGTTTCATGTTTCCTCGATAAGAAAAATGTTAGAATCAAAACTTCGGTTATGGAAGGTGATTTAATACACACTACAAAAAAAATATGAATTAGCGACGGAAAATTATTGACGGTGCAAAAATTGTTGCCAATTATCGATGGAAGTGCTATATCTATTGGTAAAGTTGCCTGAAAAATTTGTATTTAGTGACGGTAGCAATATTCGTCACGAAATTCAAAAGATAATGAAATGACGATGGTATTTATTATCGTCAATAAATAAGACGAGAAATGTTTGCGGAATAATACTTTTTAGATTACAAAAACTTATTATGTACACTGTAATATTTTTATTATCAATTGAGATAATTTTAACTTTATATCATCAATCAACTTTCTATTTAAACAAATTAAATATATAAACAAATTAAATTATTATGTACACTGTTGAAATTATGCATTTATCATAAGATCATTAAATAAAATTTAATGTCGAGATTTTTTCAACAAATTTCTTAATTTTATTTACCGACGGAATATAAAAGACAAAGAACTTTATTTACCAACAGAACATCTTAAACTGTTGGTAAATTGTATGACATTTACCGACCGTTCTTCTTCTTCCGTCGGTAATATTGAAACCAGTGTGATTATCTTAACTACGGTTTATCAACGGCACACCTTAAATCGTCGATAAATTGTATGATATTTACCGACCATTCTTTTTTTCCATCGGCAAATATACCGACGAAAATATCCTTTCGTCAGTAAAATTTACCAAAAGTTATGTCTGTTCGTCACAATATTTTACCAGACAGAAGGATACAAAAAAAAATCAGTTATTAAATTTATTTACGACCGTTTTAACATCACCATTATTTGTCATTTTATTCTGTAAAAAATTTATATTGCCGACAAAAATACATGCATTTGCTGTCGATTAGGTAAACTATGACATGAAATTCCAAGTAACAAAAGAAAACTTGGTCACCCTGTCGTCTACATGGAAACTAGAGAACGCAGGCTTCTTTCTTTTCTCAATCTGTCAGAATCAATGTCACTCAAAAGCTGCTGTTCAAGTTCAATGATTACTTTGAAACAGAAAAGAAAAACTTGGAAGTTTAAAGTTTTCAGGCGTGTAGTTAAATATGTATATAACAGTTTCAATTGGTAAGTTCAATCAGATTTCACAAATCTCTACATTAAGAATCTGTCTTATTGTACACATATCAGGCGTCGGGGTCTCCTGCTACGAGGGAGACTCAGAAGGCACGTATACTACATTAATTATCTCATCGTACCACAGAAAGCACTAGATATGTGAGAATGAGAGAGAGGTCAATGAACGAAAACAAGACGAAGCCACTTACAGAGTTTTCTTGGCATGAATTGTCTTCCAGCTATGGCGACCAGAGAGTTTACCAGTGTCATCATCATCTTCTTCTTGACAAGTACCTTCTTTTCCTGTCAATTTCATCGATCATTCGCACAGAACTGGATCAAAGCAGGTTATTGGTACGCTGGTAGCGACTTCCCTATACCTGACATCAACTCTGCTTTGTTCACACACCTGCTGTGTGGTTTTGCCACTGTCAACTCCACCACCTACGACCTCTCTTTCGCTAGCAACTTTCAAGAGAGCTTCTCCATCTTCACAGATACTGTCAAACTCAAGAACCCATCAATCGTCACACTTCTATCTATTTGGAACGGACAGGCTCAAACTTACCAATCAATTATTGGTAAGCCAGCAAACTCCTCTGTTCTGTCTTCTATGCTTTTGAATTCTTCTTACAGGAAGGCTTTTATTGAATCTTCTATAAGAACTGCTAGACTTTATGGGTTTCAAGGGATAGACTTGTTTTGGCTTTGGCCTAATAGTACAGACTTGTCTTCCATGGGAGTTTTGTTGGATGAGTGGAGAGCTGCCATTGTTTCTGAGCCTCGAAACTGGACCATGTCGCAGTTGATATTGACAATGGGTGTTCGTTACTCTCCGAGTCGGCAAATTGTAAGTTACCCTATTGAGTCGATGAAGAGGAATTTAGATTGGGCACACGTTGTTGCATATGACTATTACATCCCAGCTGTGGAGAATTTTACAGGTAACCATGCTGCTCTTTATAGCCTTTCAAGAACCATTGCTTCTGATTCTGGTATAAGAGAATGGTTGAGTAAGGGTTTTCCTGCAAACAAGCTGCTTCTAGGCTTGCCTTACCATGGATATGCATGGACACTGGTGAAACCAGGTGACAATTCTGTGGGTGCACGTGCCTCTGGTCCTGCTGTCACTCGAGATGGTTCCATGGGCTACAGGTTCATCAAGTCGTTCATTCAAAACTATGGCTATGGTGCTAGGCCCGTGTATAATTCTACTTATGTAGTGAACTATTTCTTTGTTGGCTCAATCTGGATCAATTATGATGATGTAGAAACTATTATGGCCAAGATTTCATATGCAAAGGGCAAGGGGCTAGGTGGTTACAATGTGTTTCAGGTCATCAACGATGATAACTGGGCACTTAGTCTAGCAGGTAAGTAAATGATAATTTTAGTTTCGGAGACGTTCAATGACAAGTAGAATGATGAAAAGATGTATCCAACCCAAGTGTCTGTACTTACATTTTCCACTTTAAAATGGAATCTAACACCTGGGTTATGCTTTCTGTTCTCTGTCACGAATTCTTAGTTCTGCGATCTTCATAATGCCAGCTATTTGGGTTCCTGTGCCTCTCATGTCTGCTTAAGATCATCAGTTGCAGGGGCATTCTTGATGTTCTGAGCATAACTAATGAAGAGATTAACTTACTGAAACTGCATTATTGACAGCTCAAGGAGAACCAAGTCGAGGAAAAAAGCGAGGTATATTGCTGAAAGTTCTGCTTCCTATTGCTGCCTTCATTATGCTATCTGCTTCCATCATCTACTACTACCAAAGCAGAGCACGGAAGCAAAAAGGTATATCTCATTTCTTCTTTGGATTCAACCATTGTCACAAACAGTAAGAACATAAAGTGAAAAATCTCATGGAAATGATGGTATTAGAAGATAGAAGTGCTACGCAAGAACTTAGTTTAATGGCAGCTGGGAATCTTGACAGTAATGCTCCTAGGCTGCAAGTGTTCAGTTTTGCTATGGTGAAAGCAGCTACAAACAACTTTTCAATTGCTAACAAGCTTGGGGAAGGTGGATTTGGCCCTGTTTACAAGGTATTATGTCTACTATCTGTTCATAGCCGAACTAGATGAATGTTTGTGATGGATAATGTGCTAAACCTGAGGAACGAAATTACTAGGGTACTCTTCCGGGGGGACAGGAAATAGCAGTGAAAAGGCTTTCAGAATCATCTACTCAAGGACTAGAGGAATTCAAAAATGAGGTTTCACTTACTGCAAGGCTTCAACATGTGAACTTAGTTAGACTTCTTGGATTCTGCACAGAGGATGAAGAAAAGATGCTGGTTTATGAGTTCATGCCTAAGAGAAGCTTGGATCTTTACCTCTTTGGTTGGTCGTCTTCCTTGCTTTGAGATTGCAGCTACTGAGGGTTATAGTGAAGAAGAAACTTCATATCTCATTCAAGTTCCTACCGTTTCCTGCAGATCCCGTGAAGCGGTTTGCATTGAATTGGGAAATGCGAGTTCATATAATTGAAGGGGTCACTCAAGGGCTCTTGTATCTGCAAGAGTACTCAAACTACACCATAATACACAGAGACTTGAAGGCTAGCAACATTTTACTTGATGAGGAGATGAACCCCAAGATATCAGATTTTGGAATGGCTAGGCTTTTCAGAAAAGATGTCTACGAAGAAGCAAACACAAGCCGAATAATAGGAACATAGTAAGTCATCGTCGTTGTTAACCATATAGAGCTTTATCGATCTGATACACATTTGACATTGGTATAATCCTCTATATGCAGTGGTTATGTCCCTCCTGAGTATGTAAGAGAAGGCATATATTCAATGAAGTATGACGTTTACAGCTTTGGAGTTCTGCTTCTGCAAATCATCAGCAGCAAGAGTAATAGACGTTACTATGGCCCAAATGAAGATCTGAACCTTTTAGAATACGTAAGTTGCACATTTTCACGAACAATACACAGACATGAGAAGCAGAAAATCACATACCCCCTCTAGCTCTTGGCAATTCTCGTATCATCTGATCTGAACTTGACATTCATGACTCAACATGCAGGCATATAAGCTGTGGAAGGAAGGCCAAGGTAACGAATTTGTTGATCCATCGTTGGATGATTCATCCTCGCCCTGTAAGCTCATAAGATGTATGCAAATAGCATTATTATGCGTCCAGGAGAAACCTAATGATAGACCAACAATGGTGGAACTATCTTCCATGCTCAAAAATGAGATCATCGACATTGCCACTCCTGAAATGCCAGCGTTTTCAGGTAAAGACAAAGAGAACATGGAAGCTGGTTCTACATCACCTCAGGCGGTGTACACTTCATTCAACGATCCTCAGATTTCTCAATTGCAGCCTCGTTGATCGTGTATAGGACTTGGAAGTAGGTAGAGATGATAGGCAGCCTGGCCCGCCCGTTAGATCCGAGCCAGCCCGATGCATATAACTCATTAAGAAATAAACATTAATTGTTTTATTTTATTTTATAAAAACTCACCAATTAATTGATAAGCTTATTCTACAGCATCACAGACACGCCCATGGATTCGATTGGGCGATCCTGTTTGGAACCACCTGTTGGTTCCTCTGGACATGGAGAAATCATACTTTATTTGATGCACAATTTACTTGGCCTTCCTCACCCATCTCTTGTATCTTGTCTTATGCAGGTCTCATACGACAGGCAGCTGACTGGCGGCATCCACTGGCGTCCGGCCCCCGCCCTCGACGTCAGCAATGTCTCAGCTGGAGCACTCCTTCCCCGGGATGGGTGAAACTTAATACTGATGGTGCCAGTAAACGTTCCCTGTCCACAGCTTCCGCAGGCGGGCTTCTACGCGACCACACCGGCAACTGGCTCGGCGGGTTCTCACAGAATCTCGGGTGGTGCTCCCCGCTTTCGGCAGAACTTTGGGGGATTTTCACTGGGCTTACAATTGCTTGGAATCTAGGCTATCGCCGGATTGAGCTCGAAGTAGATTCCACAACGGCGCTTCAATTCATTTCCTCCTCTGCTAACAGCGCCTCGGCCCTCAATCCCCTCGTTCACGGTATCCATGAACTGCTCATCCGGAACTGGACTGTTACACATCGCCACATTTTCCGTGAGAGCAATAGATGCGCGGATTGGCTAGCTAATCACGTCACTTCTTACGGTCTCGGGATTACTTTTCTAGACACCCCACCCATTGGGTGCCATTTTCTCCTTGTCAAGGATATTTCGGGGACCCGCTCCCCTAACTCCATGTTGTAACTTAGTTTGGCTTTTCCATTTTTATTATTAAAAAAAAAAAAAAAAGCACAAAGTCGTCGGAAAATACATGAGCACTCAGAAATAACGCAAATATATTCTCACAGTAAGGTATGCACTTCAAGCGCTGTGTACATCAATCTTTCTATTGGATATAAATACCTGTCACTTTCATATTTGTACAAAGCGTCATGTTGAGCAAAGTTGATTGAAAAAAAATACACTATTTGGAAATGGTAGAATTTACATCCAGGAAACTAATACAAAGATCAGCGCTAGGAATAGTAAGCAAGAACAATTGAACAAGTCATATCCTGGAATTCAGATTCTAGCATTTTGGTATGAAGGGGCTCTGCAACTTTATAAAAAGGAAAACGGGAACTCGATAGGAATTTATTTCCTTTGCAACCATGTCAAACAACTTCATGGACCAGTTAGTAATCTTCCAATGGTCTGCGGATACTGATATGTCGAATGGTTTAGAGGTGGAATTGTAACACTACGGCCATCATTTGGGATTTGTTTAGATCCATAGTGACCCATCCCACCGTTTAAAACAGCGTGGTAACTCGTAATTGGATTTACTTGAGCCATTCTGAGACTGGAACCACTTGTTTGCACTTGGATTTCTGCAAGTTCACAATGCAAAGCTTGTTGCTGATCTCTGGATCTATTTTCAGCAGCTGAACTGATCCCAACACCAAGATCAAGGCTAATTGTGTCGTTTTCACCTGATCTCATCCTTTGCGGTCCATTCAATGCGGCAGAGCCTGCTGCGTCGTGACTACTGGTCCTTGCTGTAGGCACATCATGGTTGTGTTTTCCTTCATAGGTGGTTATAACTGCTTTTGGATCATGAGATGCCCTCTCCACGTGTTTCCTAACTGGGCATCCAGCATTTGTGCACTTGTAATAACTCCTGTACAAGGAGAAGATGTGAGTTGAAGCAAAAAGAAAGAGTAGATGTAAGATGCAATCTTTATCCTCGCAAGGAAAATTGAAGAACATAAAAATGTTAAAAGACAGCCAACCACATCAAATTGCCAGACAAAGAATGAAAACATTCCAACTATGTCAGGATCCCTAAAAACTCTCTCTGCAACATGTCAGGATGCCAGGAAGATATACAACAAAATAAGGTATCTGAAGAATATAGTTGTTGACAGTCCAATCATGTCTCCAGTGCTTGTAATTTGTTCAAATATAATCCATAAGATTGGAACAACCTGACATAATTTTTAATCATGATGCCAACACGGCATTAGATCCAAAGAAAAGATATATATGTACATGAGAATAATATCTACTGAGACGAGTTATTACACTACAGAAAATGTGTAATGGCCAGTACGATATCCAGACTCGAGATAAATAACATCCCCCGTATCAAATGCATGAATCATGGTATCATGTCGTTCTATCAATTTACAGATTTTATTTTTTTGGGTTCAGAAGATGTCAAAGTTGACAGTAAGATGTTCATTAGTAAGAGGATTAATAAGTATTCAACTCAAATCAAAAAATAAAAAACATACCTTGGATTAGGATTGCCTCTCACCACTTTCTGCCCATATTTGCGCCACCTGTACCCATCATCCAGTATATCTACCTCACTCAGAGTCTGAACTACAACGCGTGGTTCCCTTATAGGCTTAACTATTGGTGTAACATCAAAAACCCCAGTATCCATCTTCCTGCTCAGGCAAATGACTTTCCATTGTTTAGGACATCATTTGTTAAACAGTATTGAGTAATAATTTAAGACAGCATTGAATTAATTAATACCTTCTTTTCGCAAAGGGATCTCCATCATCCCCAGCACCTTCTGTGTTATCATCATTGGCTGTAATAGGAGGAGACAGTTCAGGATTTCCATTTTGCTCAACGTATTGAGATGGTTGACCACATTTGTCTGCAGAGGAACAACAGAACAGAATGAAGCACGTTCAATTAATGGATAATAAGAACAATGATGACTGACAAAGAGAAACCAAACGAATTTCCACTTTACCATCTCGTCCGGGTAAAGGTGAAATCTTGTCAGATTTTTCTTCTTGTATAGACAGAACAGAACTAGAGGTATATCGACGACTGGGTTGAGGTTTTGGATGATCATGTGTCCCCTTGTAGATAATCTCTGTTATTTGTCCATCATGTGAACGTTCGAATAGCTTTTTCACCTCACAGTTAGGATGCGTACATTTATAATAGCTCCGTGGAAATTCACTTCCTTTCACATGCTTCTGTCCGTACTTTCGCCAGTTGTACCCATCATCAGACAGCATGGGAGCCCCACCTCCTCCTTTATGATCAGGTTGAGATGCTAGAAGACCACTATTAGTGAGCCCATTCTGGTTTAGTTCATCATGATCAACTTCAACAGGTGAACTAGTCCCAGTATTAACCATATGCACAGGTGCCAATAGACTTAATTCGCTTGAAGAGACCGCCATCTCACTTTTATGCATGGAAGATGATGACACAAATGATCGAGACTGGCATTGGTTTTGGGCTTGAACGGATTGTTCACTTCTGCAGGCAATCACATCTGCAGGAACCTTGAAGTCAATGAAAAATGTCAGGCAAGTAAAAATTTCTAACCAACAACTCATTCTTGCAGACAAATAAATATGGAAAAGCAAAAGATAGCTACTAAATTATGCAAATTAACAGTATGAGCGACTATATCCAAAAATCAAGAAGGATTTGCATCATGATATATCCTGATTATAATTTGTTACTCAAAATTTTAAATAAGATTGACATGCTCATAAGTGATCAGTTGCATCACAAATTACCATGATTGAAGTAGCATGGGGTTTAAACTCAAAGCAGTAAGAATTTCCTTCTCCAATGGCAGTACAGGAAACTGTAGTTGCAGAATAAGAATTTGAGACAAGAGGGCCATGTGCCGTTTGAGGTTTAGCAAAGGAGCCAGTAGTAGGGGAAGGCTCTGCCTGCAAAACCAATAAATTGTAAGAACCTGTTCATTTAGAAATTCTCTTTGTTAAGCCAAGCTAACTGAATGCCATACCCATTTCTTCTAATACTGACAGATGGCTGATCTCTAAACAAAAGTATTAACAGAGAAAATGAAATGGGGAAAATTACATTATCCTTGTATGTTCTAAGGTCCACATCAATAACTCAACTAATAAATGCAATAGCATTCACACTACTGTTTCCACACTTCTCGCAATACATCATCTGCAAATCCTAAAAAAAAATTCCTTCCTCATCAGGATCAATAAATAGACAGAGAAAACTGCACTTAACAAAATGATGTAAGCTAAATGATTATTTCAAGATCACATGTGCCACTACTATATACAAAGCTCAAATGAGGAATAATTAGTGATGCTATCTTTATGTATCAACAATGACTCAACTAATACAGCATTTAACCATATGATGTAAGCAAAATGATTCTTTCAAGATCATATGTGCCACTACTAATAAAGAAAGCTCGCAGAAGGAATAATTAGTTATGCTATCTTTACATAACATGTCTTTTTAGCCCAAGAGATACTACGTGTAGACTTGATGGAGCGAAGTCTATGCTTGGACATGTCGCTTTTTTGTTTTACTGCATTCGATGCTAGATAGGGTCATAAGCTCACTAAATCATATATGCATCCACATATCTTCTCACCAAAGAAAATATTGGGTATACGTTGCCTTGACCCACCCAATGTCTTAGCTCCTTGGATTCATGCTTCACATAACAACTATCAATCTTCCAGTTCATGAAGTTATTCCGTATTCTACATAGTTAAATGGAAAAATCTTCATCTGCCTCCTCTCTCTCTCCCTCTTTTTTTTTCCTTCTTACTTCTACAGGAACATCCAACAATACATTTCAGGTGTAGACAGACCAAAAGCACGAGAAAAAGTGTAAGATTCATTTTGTGAAAAACAACAACACTGGCATTTGGGGGAAAAAAAAAAGCAAAAAGTTTATAAAAATAGTATAAAGCAATATTCTCCAAACAACTTCCAATAGAACAATCCACGTGTTCAAAGTGCAAATGCAGAGGTTACATCACCAAGCATCAGAATCAAACTTCAGGTTCCAACATGAGCACTAAAAACACATAAGCTCTAGTCACAAAAACCCCAAAACAAGACAAATATAGTAACTGAAAACTTCAACTTTTGAGTATATAAGGCCAAACAAAGAGCATCTTCTTCTAAATTTTTTAGTTTTAACACAGAAATGCAAATCCCACCATCAACCCATCCAAGTCCTCATAAATTCTCCACTTAACAGATTGTCCTACTTCACACGAACCTATAAACAATACCGTTCCTTTGATCAACATCAAACAAAAAGAAAAGAAATGTCAAAAAGGTAAAAACTTCGATTCTTCCACTGGTAGATGCTTCACTAACTATAATTGTCCAAATCAACAACTCTGTTTCGCAACAGAAAACAGTAAATTAGCACTTCTCTCACTTTCCTCATCATCCAAACAGATCTTACGCTTCCAAAAAGGTAACCACAGACTTCAAGTTCCACCTAACTGATGTACCAAACCAAGAACCACGCTAACAGTACGGAAAAAACAAGCCCATTTCGCAACATTTTCACTTTCCTCCACTTTTTCATCAACAAAACACAAACTAACAAAAAAAGCGAAATTTGATTCAAACAACCGCTAACCTTAACGTTAGAGAGCAAAACCGGAGACTCGAGAAACGAAGTGGGACTAAGGCCGGGAGGAATCGTGATGCACGGCGACCGTGAGATCGGAAGCTTGGCCGGTGACATCAGCTTGTACCTGGCGCCACTAGCAACACCACCGGCATCTGAGTCCTGCCTCGCCTGCGGATCGCCTCCTTGCCGGAGCTGAAGGCCGGAGTCATAGCAGTTGTCCATTAGGAGGGAGGGGGAGAGAGGGAGAGAGAGGAAGTGTGTTTTGTGAGGGGGTTGGATAGGATAAGGTGAAGCAAGCAAGCCCTTTCTTGTACACAAGGACACTCCACGACCAGAAAGAGTGTTTAGGGTAACAATTTCAGGCCTCTCATTTCTTCAACTCTCTTCTCTTGAAACACCTCATCGTGTATATCCCTCTCTCTTTCTTCGTTCATGTCCCTACTCGCCGTCATTTCTTGATTTGGAAATTGGAAATTTGTCTCAGGCAATTAGCCTTCTTTCTTTTACTAGATTTTTGCATATGTCTGATTCGAAGTTCATAGTGCATAGTTGTGTCTCCCAAGTGTACAAGGAAATTCATATGAATTTGTTGCTTTTCTTTGAAGTTTGTTTCCTTCGAATTTCAAACCATTATCTC
>JANZLY010000214.1:340864-352395 GCA_026770305.1 Erythroxylum gonoclados | reverse complement strand
TTATAAAAATTTATTAATTTACAAAATAAACTGATTAATTAATAAATTAATCAATTTTTAACAATAAAAATTATTAAAATAAATCAAACCAAAATATTGAAAACCGAACTTAAAAATTGAACGGTGTAATATTTTTATAATTTAACCAACCAAACTAGTTGAATTTTTTAATCATTCAAAACTAGTATTATAAATACTTATACGTAAAAAAAACCTTAAAATGTCATAAATGACTATAGTTTTTGCAAATATACGATCTGGAAGGTTACTTGGGGGCCAAGACCCCAAATCATAGCCAGAAATATCATTCACCATGAACTTTGCATCTGGTCTGTAAGTCTTTTCAGAATAGGGAATGAGCTTCTCAATTAGTAAGTTTTAACTCTTTCAAGACTAGGGTAAGGATTGAAATATATATATATTATAATCCATGGCAGACAGCAGGCAACAGGCCTACCATTAAATAATCCTGATATAAGTGGTAATGGATTTTCATACATGCATCCTTATGTGTAAAATTAAAAAAAAATGCTTGTTAATAGTAGCAATTTGAATAAAAAATGACATAACTCTTAGAAAGTAGAGAAGTGGATTTTATTTATTTATTGCATTGGCCACTTCACTAGACATTACTTTTATTTCTGAACATTCTTGGTGGCAGTGTTGATGTTCCTTTTTTAATGGATTAAACTGAGTCATAAAGCTGCGTAGAATCTAAGTCCTTGAATTATATAAGAAAAATAAGAACACCTTCCTACCAATTAACCATCCTCTCAACACTACATTGTGGTGACAAAGTTATGGTTCGGCACAGTAACAGGACACGACATATTCCGGATTGCGCACGCATGTCCAAGGACTCCATTAGGTGTCTCTCATTAAAATAAGCTAAAAACGACTACATTAATAACAGTAGTAGGCCATTTAAAGAAAGGTAAGTAGCTTGGCAACACTCCGGGTAACAAGGAAAGCAAATAAGGATACGGTGTCATGGGACCATTGTGTTTTCTGTTAATACAACCCAAAATGCTACTTTTATGTAGTATATACTAAAAACTTGGCCAATGGTTTCAAAACTATGCTGGTTTAAGACAGCATGTGTGTCCCTTTCTTTCTTTTTCTAGTGATATGTACGAGGAATTATTTTGATGAAACCTTAGGCTGACGAGAGTATTATTCGTTTCAAGTTGCTGATGATCGGATTTGAAAACTATATGTTTTAAGGATTTCTGCTGGAAAAGCGAAGGAGTGATGCAATTATTTTGCACACAAGACAATCCCAAACTTTGCATGGCTCCACAATTGCACACATCAAGGCACTTCCTCACAAGAACTGTAGCTTCATGGAAAAGGAATTTTCAACTCCAAACGAAAAGTGGGAACACACAGATTTGATTTTTATGCTCTTTCTCACCTTGATAAACAGTAGAACTTTTGAAAAGGTTGGTGTGGGCCTGGGGAAGGCACAGCATATAGAATGTCACCTAAATATTAGTATATGCTATTTTCAAGACTATGTGGTGCGGTGAGAACACAAACATCCATGTCAATTGCTTTTTGTGGCCTGGAAAAGGAGGTTCTTTTTCACTAAATGGAAAGAGAAAGAGCCCATCAACTCTTGTGGAGGAAGTGGGGAACACAGGAAAACAAGCTAATATGCTGGTTACTCCGTAAACAGTTATCCTTGTGGACATGACAGGCGTTGGATGTCATTTCCTATTAATTATGAAGCTGGAAGCTTACCTCTATCATAGTTCAAGTTTTAGAATACATTGATAAAACAAAAAAACTTCTGTAGTCTTAACTTATGCAAATTTTGCAGTTGGTTTAACTGATGTACCATCCATGTGAGGTTTAGTAACAGTTCAGGACAAGAAAATCTTGCAGGGCTTCCGGTTGAGATAGGCAACTGGTGAGTACACATCATTTGCAGAATTGGGAATCCAATGCAACAAGGTGCATATGGATACAACAGCAAGACAATAGTTTTCCAATACTTCATTTTCACGATATGAACATGTTTTATTTAAGCCAAGAAAGGACATGGAGTGGGAGACAACACAAAGTGGGACAACTAACAGAGGCAAACTCTATTTAAGCCTCACTTGGTTTAAGGTGGTGGTTATGACATTGGAAATCTCATGTTGAGGACAGACATATAAACCTCAACTGAACTCTCACCTCCTGATGAAGTTGATTTGATAGAATCCATGCAACTTGCCCATGCACATTGGCTCTTAATACGATATAATTAAAGATTATGACCATGTCTAGATGTTGGACAATTATTTTTATTTGTGTTATTATTCACCTGCTTGGTTATAATCTAGGATGTATTAACAACTTAAAAACATGATTCATCTCTAATTTTCATGAAATTTGAACTAGATGTGCAAAACAAACATCATTATCACTTGACTCAACACCACTATGTTATGACATTAACATCTTCTACTTACATATTTGTTGATTGAAGGTGAACTACGTGGTAGAGTTTATAGGTAGCTTTTAGCCTTTCATTTGCAAATAGCTTAAAACTTGCAAGTTTACTTAAGTCAATCCAGCCCAAAACTATATTAAATTGTCTGAGCAACAATTGACCTAAATTGTCTATTCTACTCAGTTAAAATAAGGGAATTGAAAAATTATGAATCAAATAACACAAATATTACTTGCATAATAGGAATGTGATTAAGCAATGAAGATAAAACAACAAAGGTTCAAGTGCAGAATCAGAATTTATTCATCATCGTCATCGGTGGACTCTTCGAATACAATATCACATTCATTCTCACTGCTGCTTGTCCCTAAGTCATCCATATCGTCATTCAAACGTTGCTCGGAATTCAATACAACATTATTTATTACATCAACTGCAATATCATTACGATCTAAAAACTCTAAGGAACATTCCTCGACTTCCACTGGAACTTCAGAAGACTCCTCAATGTCATCTGCATCTTCTTCATTACCATGCAATGGGATATCATACGCACGTCGAACTTCACACTCTTGCACAATCCGCCAATTTGAACCAAGTAACAAATCTTCAACTAAAAAAAATTGCTTTGCTTGGTTAGCCAAAACAAATGGGTCATTCTTGAACCAAAACTTAGTAACGTTGATGCTTTTTATAATGCCGTTGACCCTCATATTCAAATTTCCAAGATCGTACCATTTGCATTTGAAAAGCATAACACTTTTTTCTCTAACATATTCAAGCTTGATAATATCTGTTAGCATCCCATAAAATGTAATATTATCTTCCCCATAATTTCCTAACACTGCAACACCACTATTTTGTGTAATCCTTCGCATATCACGGGCTTCAGTGCGAAATCGCATGCCATTTGTATTGCGGACAGTATGCTTTTGAACCAAGCTATGAGGTCCAGATGCCAATGCATAGAAAGACTCAAACATATTTCCTTCACGGGAGCTAGTTAATGTCGTCATCTATATTTCCTTTGTTTTAACATGCCATTTGTCATGTTTCTTCCAATTAATGGCATTAGTGCAATGCTTTGAAGTTGTCCCTTCATTCTTGTTTCTTCCCTACTTTATTTAACTATGACAATATCTCATCTTTAGCTTTACTCATAGTAAGATGATCATAACAAGAAAAGAAGATAAGTTTTATAATAAAAATAAGAATTTAAAAAGGAAAATAAGTGGGAAATTATTATTATTATTATTATCTCATTTAGATAATGAGTTAATGACCACTAAATGTTAGAGACTAGTACTATTTAAAAACATACCAATATGGCACCCCACAAGAGGACATGCCAAATTTATATCTCATTTATTAATGGGGTAAGAGGCTTAATTATTTTTGTAACTGTATTTTCTATTTATTATTTGAAAATCTTTCACTTACCACCAAAAATTGAAAAGCAATAATTATAGGTAAATAAATAGACTTAAATATATTAACAAGAATAAAAAATAAAAAGTCAACATACCCAATACACAAAGAACAACTTTTTTGTGTGTATTTGTACAAAAAAACTGTTTTCGTGATTTGAATTTGTGATAGTCACAAATGAAAATTTTTGCTCTTTAATTTAGAATTATAAATAAGAGAAAAAATAACAATAAATAATAAATAATAAACAAATTAAATAAAGTAAATAATATTTTTAACAAATATGTAATAAAAATAGAGCTCTAAAACCTTTCCACATCATCATTATTATTTTTTAGTTACTCACGAGGTGTTTTAAAAAGATCTTAATCATAGAAAGATACAATTAAGGTATCCACGTTCGGACCAAAGAGTCATCGAGCTTCGTTAGACTAAATATTTCATACCACATAATAATTAAACCACTCAACACGCTCCTGCATCTAAGCCTACGAAAATAATGCTACTACTGGCCCGCCAAAGTTCACTTGACGTTGTGTTTGTCAAGTCCAACACGGTTGACTTAATCCCGACCGTAGATAGTTGCGTCCGCATTAACTCTACATTAACGCGCCAACTTGCCCTCTGTTTTTGTCTTTTTCCCCTATATGAGCGTCTCCCTCCTCTCTGGTTGAGTGTCGCCCTCTTATCTCTCTCCAGCAAAAGGACGTTAACATTTTGAAGCTCAAAAGCCATTACCAAAAATGGCTGAGCGTAACTAATCTCGCGGCGCGTTGTTTGTACTCACGGCTTTCTTCTCTGACGACGACCTCTTTCCATCTCAACGAGGTATTAAGCTCACTTTTTTTTTCGGCCTTTTCTTTGGCTCTTTTTCTTCAGATTTTTTTCGCAAAGTTTTGAACTTTTTCGTGAAAAATTGCGGTTTTGCTTCTATTCTTCGTTTGCTTAGCTGACCCTTATCATTTAAAAGACTCGTTTTGATCTTGTTGGTTCCTTTGTTGTGTGTATGTTGAATCCATTGTTTTAGTTTTGCCATTGGAAATGAAATTGAAAAGGTGGGTGCTTTAGATGCTGCACTTTGTAGATTATGACCTAAACTGGACGTTTGAGATTAAGAACAAATAAAAGATCTTGGATTGGAATGGATTAGCATATTGAAATGTATAAATGCAATAGCAGCTTCTTACTCCTAATGGTTGTATCTGGTTGTTAGGTGAATAGATATTCTCTTTTCTCATTCCCTCTTGGTTTTCCCTTTTGGGGAATGCTTGTTTTAGTTTCTAGATCAATTGTATTCATGTTGAAATTTAATGCACAATATTCATGCTTGATGATGATAGGAATATTATTATTTGTTTGGTTAAAGAGCATCAATTAATTCTTATTTACGCGGCAACTTTAGAGTTGGATATTTTGTTCTTGATTGTGTTTATTTTTGAACTAATATTAGAGTAGGATTATGGTTCTTACTAGTCTCCATTAAACTGCACCATGAAGCTTAGTTTTGTGCCTGTCCTCTTTTCCTAATCCTGCAGAAACAGTTATTGGATAATAGAATAGTTTATTGGTTATAATATTTTCAATTGTTTGCTTTTCTGATACTAAGATATTCGCAATCTCACTTTTCAATTTTATCTCAGAAATATGGCTGTTCGACCTCTCCGCCCGACCTCTAGAAGGGGACCTCGAAAGCCTATTTCAATCCTACTCCTGATATTTGTACCAATTTGTGTGATTGGGATCTATGCATATTTTCAGGAAATAGGCTATTTGTTGCGTCCACTTTGGGACAAACCACCTCTTCCCTTCAAGCACATCATACCCTACTACTATGCAGAGAATGTTTCAATGGAACATCTTTGCCATCTTCATGGTTGGTCCATGCGCTCTGAGCCTCGTCGTATATTTGATGCTATTATCTTCAGCAATGAGTTAGACATTCTTGAACTCAGATGGCGTGAGCTTTATCCCTACATCACCAAATTTGTTATTATCGAGTCCAACACCACTTTCACAGGCATCCCTAAACCCCTTTTCTTCGAGTTGAATCGGGCTCGATTTGCCTTTGCAGAAGAGAAGATTGTCCATGGTGTTAACCCTGGTCAAGTTGCTACCCCTGGGTTTCGTGAAGAACCCTTTATCCTTGAAAGGCAACAAAGGGCATTTATGGGGAAATTTATCCGCAGTTCAGGGATTTCCAATGGTGACATAATCATTGTATCAGATACTGATGAGATTCCAAGGCCAAACACCTTGAAATTACTACAATGGTGTGACGGAATACCTCCAGTGATGCACCTTCAGATGAAGCACTACTTGTACTCCTTTGAATTTCCTGTGGACTACTATATCTGGCAGCCTAGTGTCCACATATATGGCCCCTGGTTTGGATATAGGCATTCACGCCAGTCTGAGTTTCTTCTTGCTGAAGCTGGATGGCATTGTAGTTTTTGCTTTCGTCGAATTCAGGAGTATGTATTTAAGATGACTGCTTATAGCCATGCAGACAGAGTGAGGAGGAAAGATTTTCTGGATCCAGCCAGAATTCAGAGGATAATTTGCCGGGGAGATGACTTATTTGACATGCTTCCTGAAGAGTATACATTTCAGGATTTGATCAAGAAGATGGGACCGGTACCTCGCACAGCTTCTGCGGTTCATCTTCCTGCATATTTGATAGAGAATGCTGATAAATATAGGTTCCTTCTCCCGGGGGGCTGTTTACGAACTGAGTAATAAATTTTTGGATAACTCAAAAACTAACTTATAATCTAGTTCTAGAGCAAAGCTGTTGGATCATTTAGTTTCCAGGTTAGGCCTTCAAGTTTTGGAGGATGCAGGATACGTCCATCTACACATTTCTGCACATAAGCCAGACATTTTGGCAATTTTATGAGCTGAAACTTCACAGCAATAATTCCCCCCTGCATTTTTTCTTTCTTACAAGTAATAGAAGATAAGAACAGGAGAGAAATTAGAGTGCTGAATGACTCTGATAAGACAAAAACTAAACTATTTACGATAATTCATATCTATTTTTCAGAATCATCTTCACTTAACTGTTTTGGTTTGGACATCAGCTGTAACTTTGGAGCATGGTGAAGCTTGGTTTAGGCCTAAGTTGTTAAATCAGAGCAAGACAGGAAATCCCATTTTGGCTAAACTGACAATGGGCTGATAGGGGTTCCAATAATTCTTCACAGTTAGAACAGAATTGATTTTGCATGTACCTATAAAAGGTTTGTATCAGAAACACCATTCCAGTAAGCTGCTGCATTGCTGATTCATGAAAATAAATGGAATGAGTAGACAAACTCTGCCATTGGAATCTTCCCATTTGTTCAAAAAGCAAGTTTCTTAAGAGGAATGGAGTAGTAGTCTCCATTTAGAAACATCAGTTTCAGCAGTTGTTTTCATCATTTAATGGAATTATACGTCAAAAGTTTCTTTCTCCCTATTTGTCTTCAAAGTTATGATCTTTAAAATCAAAGCCTACTGAAGTTGGTTTCATTAGTGTAGAACAAACTCTTGTAAATACTTCTAATATGTCTGATATCTCTAATGCTTTCATCTTCTCGTAGAAGTTGAGAACTTTCTAACGTGAACTCAAAAGTATATCTTATCTCCCCTATAAATTGTTTGGGCAGTACCTTCTGTTTCAAATTTCCGCAGAATAATGATTGTCATATATTAGCTGTAAGTAAAACCTGGAATTGCTGATGAATGAAGCTATGGACAGTCCAGGATCTGGAAATTGATAGAGATCAAGGAGCCCTCACAATGCCTTTCATTGAGGCTTTTTCCACATAACTGGACTGCCATTAGAATATTTTCTGTTCTGCAACCTTGTTACATAATGTCAACTTATGTTCACGGATCATTTGGACCAGGTTTAGATTCGGAGTCATTTCATATCTTGAATCTCTTCTTCTTCTAACATAAGTTTAGATATGTCAATAAAATATAGAATCAAGAATACTGCTAATTAGGTGGTTTTATTCTTTTAATTTTTGTATTGCTTATTATATAAAGATCATTTTTTTTCTCTCCATTTCCAAGATTCACAACTTGGAACTTATCTAACCTTGATATTGACTTCAGAATACATTTTAAATTACAACAAAAGACTCTTGTTTTGTTGTTACATTGGAAGAGTTATGTCACGACTCAATCAAAGTCCATGGTCATGGTCAGCACAGTCAAACTAAAGGACAACACAATCTCCATCAACACCGCACCCAACAAAAAAATAGAAAAATTCAGTCCAACACACAAACCCAAGAAAATAGAAGTTTGTTATAGAGGATGTAGAATTTGTTTCTTCTATTTTTTTTTCTTTTACTTCCAGGCTTTTCCAGAGTGGTTGTTTTAGATTCCAAGAATTTTAGGTTGTTAAGCTTGTAACAGAAAGGGGAGAGAAGTATTAATACCACAAAAAATGTAAAACAAGACAAGTTTTGAAGAATAGAAAATGCTTCCATTTTCTCTCTGTATCTCTTCTATTCTTCTTCATTAATTCTTCTTCATTTCTTCTTTTGTTTCTTCTATCTACTTCCTTCAATATTTCTAGAGATAACAAGGTGGATTGTTCTACCCTTCGCTACTTAGTAGTGTGTAGCATCTGTAGAAGCAAGTGGACTCATCACAGTGGCATCATCAGATTTGAACAGAAAGGTGACGTTGAACTCGAGACTTGAAGAGGGAAGATGATGACTCAAAGCAAAAAGATGAAAGATTGGCAGCACAATGGTTACTTTCATCTTTTTGCGTTGAGTCTAACCACTAATTGGTTTATATGCCCAAGAGTTAAGTAACCATTGTGCTGCCCATCTTTCATCTTTTCGCGGTGAGCCTAACCACTAATTGGTTTATATGCCCAAGAGTTATTATGGAGAGAAAGACAACTAGGTTCTATTAAATCATTGTTCCCTAGATTCAAATTAAATCCACTTAATCCAGAAACATCCAACCTGGTCAATTACTAAACTATCCCCCTTTTATCTTTGACCTAACAATTGGTATCATAGTACTTTTCTGGGATTACGGGACAAATTGGCGAAGACTAGATTTCAATCTATGGGAGAGAGAAACGTAGAGCAGAGGTTGCAAGAATTAGAACAAAAGTTTAAAACAATGAGTGTTGATTTCTCTATTCAACTAAGAGGAGTTCAACAACTATTGGAAGATTCACACCGCTCAATTGAACAAAAAATGGATCAATTGCTATTGGCAGTTCAACAACTAACTAACAGCAAGGGATCCAATGAAGAAGAAGGGTGACTTTGCATACAGTTTTAGGACCTGTCCCCTAGAACCTTGAGAATAAAGGGATCCTACCAAGGTAAGACTATAATTATCTTAATTGATACATGAAGTACCCATACCTTTGTGGACCTCAAGGCAGTAGAAGGAACATCACTGTAAACCACGCCAACCATTCCCTTAGTTGTAATGATGACAAATGGGGCTGGAGTTATAATTAGGGAGCATTATGATGGATTTATTTGGAAAATGCAAGGGCATGAATTTAAATTCAATCTTAGAGTGTTTAAATTGGGAGGTTGTGATATGGTATTAGGTGTAGATTGGCTCAAAACAGTAAATCCAGTGGCCTTCGATTATTAAGCTGATATGCTTAGATTGGAAGTGAAGGGTGAACCAACTGAGTTAAAGGGGATTAATGGAGTGGCAACTCTCAAATTGACGGAAGTAGAGACTATGGGCAAGATGTTAGAGAGAGAAGAGGCAGAATGGGTAGCCCACATTCACTTACTACAATCCAAACCTTTACCTACAAGCATTCCAATAGAGATACAAGGATTATTAAATAACTACAATGACCTCTTTATTGAACCAAAAACACTACCCCCATCAGAAAACATGACCACAAAATTCCACTAAAACTTGAAAGTCAACCTGTTAACCTAAGACCTTACAGATGCCTATACTACCAAAAAACTAAGGTTGAAAAAGAAGTGAAGGAGATGTTACAAGATTCAATAATCCAGCCTAGCCATAACCACTTTGTTTCACCAGCGCTCTTAGTCAAAAAGAAGGATGACACTATGAGGATGTGCATAGAATACAAAAGATAGAATGAAATGATGGTAAAAAATAAAATTCACATTCCTATGATTGATGATTTATTAGATGAATTATTTAGGGCATCAATGCTTTCTAAGCTAGACCTTAGATCAAGTTACCATCAAATCAGAATGTACCTTGAAGACATCCTTAAGACAGCTTTAGGACTGACCAAGGCCATTACGAGTTCTTAGTTATGCCTTTTGGCTTGACTAATGCCCCAACCACGTTTCAGGCACTAATGAATGCTATTTTTGCACCTTATCTAAGTGATTTTGTAATTGTATTTTTTGATGACATATTGATCTACATTAGAAGTTTGGAGGATCACTTATTTCACTTGCAGACTGTACTGGAGAAATTAAGGCACAATCATTTGTACATAAAGGCATGTAAGTATTATTTTGGGCAACCACAAGTGGAGTACCTAGGGCATATCATCTTAAAGGAAGGAGTAGCAACAGACCTTGAAAATATTGAAGTGATGCAAACCTGGCCTACACTAACTACCCTTAAGTCACTGAGAGGGTTTTTGGGACTCACAAGCTACTATCGTAAATTTGTGAGGAATTATGGTCTGATCAGCAAGCCACTAACAAACTTATTGAAGAAGGATTCCTTCATCTGGGAAGAAAAAGCTACACAAGCCTTTAACAAACTGAAAAGAGATATGAATGAAGCCTTAGTGTTAGTCGTGCCAAATTTCACAGAAACTTTCATTCTCGAGATTAATGCTTGTGATTCAGGAATTAGGGTAGTGTTAATACAGAATTCTAGACCTATTACCTACATAAGCAAGCCACTAGGACCAAGAAATCAAGAACTGTCCATCTATGAAAACGAATTCCTAGCTCTATTAATGGCAGTAGCAAAGTGGAGACATTATTTAGAGCCAAATCAGTTTATAATTAAGACTGACCATGAAAGCTTAAAGTACTTATTGGATCAAAAGATTACTACACCAATACAAAAAAAAGGGTTTGCCAAGTTATTGGGTTTGAACTATAAAATTCAATACAGGAAGGGGTGAGAGAATAAGGTCGTTGGTGCTTTATCCAGAAGATGGGAATCAACATAAGCGAATTTGACAAGCCTCACTATCATTACCTCATCTTGGCAGAACGAAGTCTTAGAGAGTTATCATGGTGATTCGGGAATCCAAAAAGTCATCAATGATATTAGGGCTGGACACAACATTAACCCAAAATATACTTTTGATAATGGAATCCTCAAGTACAAAGGCAAGGTGGTAGTAGGTAGAAATAGAGTGTTGAGGGAGTAGTTGATTATTAATATGCATAGTGATTCAGTGGGAGGACACTCTAAGAATTGGGAACTTACAAAAAAAATAGATCATTATTCTACTGGAAAGGAATGAAAAATGATATAAAAAAGAGGTTAGTGAGTGTGACATATGCCAAAAGAGTAACCAGAACATGTGCACTCTCTAAGGTTATTACAACCTGTGCCAATTCCAGAGGTTTCTTGAAGGGATATAAGTTTTGATTTCATAGAAGGTTTGCCTACATTAGAAGGAAAAATGTAATAATGGTGGTAGTGGATAGACTCACGTAAGGGG
>JANZLY010000213.1:24711688-24722365 GCA_026770305.1 Erythroxylum gonoclados | reverse complement strand
CTGCTGTACATGTATCTATGTATGTATATAATGAGCTTAAATTGTTTCTAAACATATAAAACAAAAAGAAGAAAGGAAGGTTCGGTCTCTATATATGTATCAGTCATCACCTAACTCCAAAGAAGGACGTTCAACCGAAATGGTTCTATCTGTACCTAATCGTCGGCCCTATTTCAGCGTTAGACCACCCACTTCCCAACACACTTCTCTACTTCTTTCCTTCAATTCTCTCCCTAAATAGACACCTCTGCTTCCATTAACAAAATTGCATTTATTGTTTATTCTGTTGATATGATAAAAAGGTATAGTATCTAACAGATGTTTTAGTATTGCATCTCTAGTTACTTACTGAATTACCTCAGTGATACATAAACACAATCAGCTCCAATTCAGAACTCGATCTTTAGCATCAGTCAATCCTAAGACCTCATTCTAAAGTTAAAAAAGAAAGAAAGAAGTGCGTGAAGTTTACTGTGTAGAGGAAAGTAGTTGTCCGACCACAACATTAACGTATACGCTTACCTCTATATATGTTCTGAACACTTTATTCTTCATATAATCATATCCACATACTCATGACCAAGTATTGTAAACTGCAAGCAAATAACATTTTCTTGATCCAGTGCAATCATGATTAATTTCTTTTTCCAAGGTCTAGCTAGAGCTTCTTTAATTTTGTGCACAAAATGGCATGTGTGAAAATACCATTCCTTGTTTCACACGTGAAAAAAAATGAGACAAGTGCCGTTAAACTACAAAAGAGATGCACCAGAAGGTTAAAATGGAACACAAACATGATTTGATTAAAACTAGAAAAGCTAGTTTTGGCTTGTCAATAAGATAGGTAGTTGATTTTCATTCTCATTTTTTCCCAACCATCACGCAAGACCCTCCCAATGGTTTACCTCAAGCTCTAAGATATATCAACCTCCACTATCAATTTGGCATTTGCCTTTGTTTCCACTTCAATCTCCTCTATTTCATTCCCTCTCTTAAAGCTATAGCTATGACTCTGTTCCATATCATACATCTTTTGAATTCCTTTTCTTAAGACTTCTTTTGCTCACAGTTAGATCACATTCAATGACCCTTAGTTCCTTGTTCTTGCCTTGATATATATCTGTATTTCATTCCCATACCTTAAATAGTTTCTGTTACAACAAAATTATCGTTTTTGTGCTCTACACCAATTTATGTCATGAGTTCAGACCATTTTTTGTGTTTGGTCCTATTACTATTAGTAGCCGTATTTTTTCCCCAGGCTCTTTCAACATCTAGGGGATCATCACTAACCGCAACATCTGGTGGTGGAGAGGTTAATAGTGGATTTCGTGTTAAGCTCAAGCATGTAGATTCTGATAAGAACTTAACCAAATTTGAACGCATCCAACATGGCATGAAGCGTGGAAGGCACAGAATGGAACGTCTCAAGGCCATGGTTTTAGCTGCTGCTTCTTCTTCAGCATCAGTTGACGCACCAGTTGTTGCAGGAAATGGTGAGTTCCTGATGGAGATAGCCATTGGCACTTCCCCCACTGCTTACTCTGCAATTATGGATACTGGTAGCGACTTGATATGGACACAATGCCAGCCTTGTAAGCAGTGTTATGATCAGCCTACCCCTATTTTTGATCCCAGAAAGTCCTCTACCTTTTCCAAGTTATCGTGTTCTAGCCAACTGTGTGAAGCACTTTCTCAGGCCGCCACGTGCAACGATGGCTGTCAGTATTTCTACACCTACGGTGATTACTCCTCAACACAAGGTATCATGGCAACCGAAACCTTCACTTTTGGTGAGGTCTCTGTCCCCGCTGTTGGGTTCGGTTGTGGAGAAGATAATGAAGGTGACGGGTTCACACAAGGTGGTGGCCTGGTGGGACTTGGTCGTGGACCTTTGTCACTTGTTTCACAGCTTAAGGAACCCAGGTTCTCTTATTGCCTAACTTCCATTGAAAACACAAAAGCTACCAGTACTCTCCTGATGGGCTCTCTAGCAAGTAAAAGTGTGAATGACACATCTTCATCATCATCATCATCAAGTAGTACAATCAAAACCACCCCATTAATCCACAACCCATCTCAGCCATCTTTCTATTATCTTGATCTTCAAGGAATATCCATTGGTGGCAATCGCTTACCTATCCCAACATCCACTTTCTCACTTCAAGATGATGGCACTGGTGGCCTAATCATTGACTCTGGCACTACCATTTCCTATTTGGAGGGCAGTGGTTTTAGTTTGGTGAAAAAAGAGTTCACATCACAGATCAATCTACCAGTGGACAAATCTGGGTCGACAGGACTTGATCTGTGCTTCACATTGCCATCTGATGCAACTGAAGTAGATGTCCCAAAGATGATACTCCACTTTAAAGATGCAGACTTGGAGTTGCCAGCAGAGAACTATATGATTGCAGATACAAACTTGGGAATATTGTGCTTGGCAATGGGGAGTTCAAGTGGAATGTCTATATTTGGTAATGTTCAGCAACAAAACATGTTGATAATTCATGATCTTGAGAAGGAAACTTTGTCTTTCCTTCCCACTAATTGTGATCAGTTGTGAGTATCATCTTCTTTATTGATTTCTTGTTTAAAAGTTCTCATTTATTACATCTAGCAGTTGCAAACTTCTTTTTTTTCCTCATTGGTATGTGTGTAATCACAGAAGAACAGGAAAAGAAGAATTGTTGTTGAGTATAGATTTGTCTGTTTAAATAAGAAATGTACTTGCTTTAATTATCTGTACATTAGTGTTTAGAACAAGTACCTATACCGTTGCTTTTGGATTGAAACTCATCGCTACATGTATAATTTAGATTAATATGGTTTCTAATTAAACAAGATTACTATAGTAATTAGCTCATGTCAGATCTCTTGCATCTTCATGTTATAGTGTGGCTTAAAATGCTGCCAACAATTTCTCTGTCAACATCAAGTTACATAAGATTAACTAGTATAAGACAAAATTGATAACAACTGCATCCACTGTTCTTATTCAGTATGATACAACAGATAAAGATTTGAGAATTTCCTTAAGAGTTGAATTAAACCCATTTCCCTATTCTTGAACACAAAGAAAAAGAAAACTATACCATTCTCCTTTTATCCCCAGCAAATATGGAACAGCTACAGGAGTTGATAAAATTTTAGGAGTTAGTTAATATAATCACAGTACTTCCTTCTCAAGTTTCAATACTGCCATAAAGGCCTCTTGAGGTACATCAACCTTGCCAATTGATTTCATTCTTTTCTTTCCTTCGGCCTGGCCAGAAAAGATACAGAGCATCATGCAATAGTTGCTACATTAATGGAAGACAATCAACTGAGTACGACAAATTCATTAGTGATTTCTCTCCGAATTTCCGAAACACAAATGTAGAAGTTCATAGAAAACACAGTTGATCGTAGAAGGAACAGAAAAATTAATGAGTATAGAGCAGTTCAATGACTTTTCTGCAGCTTATACAAAATGCCAGTAGACTCTCCCTTAAACATGCTGTTAGCATTTTCGCAACAAATATGCTAATATCTTATACATCAGAATTTGAAAACGAGGTACCTGTTTCTTGAGTAATTTCTTCTTCCTTGAAATGTCCCCACCTACAAGAAGAACAAAAGCCATCATGTCACCCACTAACAAGTGCCAGCAGCTTACCGAGTTAATATCTTGATCCTTCACTAGATCCAGCTAAAAGATTTCCAAAATGGACCAATGGGAAAGGTCATTTTGGTTTTCTGTCTTTTTCATTTGCAAAGATTTGCTAAGGAGAAACTTCTTAAACAATGAAACAGTAAATATAAAAAGTCTCAGTTCCAATAACGAGTTCGAATCACAAGTTAACCATATATAGCTACTCATGAATCTTGACAAAATATTTAAATGATTAGATAACGCCTAAAAGCATATTATAGGGCAAAGGATCATCTTACCGTAGCATTTGGCTAAAACATCCTTCCTGATTGCAGATAAAGACTCACTGGCAATAACTTTAGAACCTATGCATGCCTGAAAATAATAAAATATATAGATTGAAATCTTTGGGTCAACCATCTCAAACAATTTACTTGAAAGCTCTAATAAGAGAGCAATCATATCAAGTAATCAATTAATTTCGAAGTAGGTTTTAACTAGTATTAGTAATAGTATTCATCTTCAAAAGAGAATAGAAAATTTACTTGGATGGGCACTTTAAACATTTGTCGTGGTATAAGCTCCTTCAGCTTCTGAGTCAAGGCCCTCCCCACCGAATATGCCTAAGAAGAGAGTCTATCAACAACAAATATTCCAACTCTACATTCTAGAAGTTTTTATCACCTATGTTATTAGTTTAGGTAAATAGAGATGCTTAGTATTAACAATTAACATGATCATGATCAGAAAAGGTCAACAAAAATCAAGAGTGGACAAAGTAATCTTTATAGTAAAAAGGTAAAAATCCCCTTCAGCATATATTAGCTATGAGCAAGATGCCATTACCAGTGTCTACCAGATGCATCTGACATGGCAGGCATTTTAGCAGGCATTAAGGCATCAGCATTGGTGCTTGATTTTACTAGAAGAATGGCTATTCCTTAAGCCTATTTCCAGACTGAACTTGTTTCTATTAATTTCTTAGTTCTAGAATATTTTGCAATAGGAAGTCAGACGACCAACTAAGAAGTCAGACGACCAACTAAGGGCTGGTTCAACATGACCCACATGTACAATGAACATGGGGCGTGCTGGGTAGAGCACCCCCAGGAAGTGCAACCCCTCAACAGTCGCTGCACCTTGCCACAAATTGCAAACCCATAAATCAAGTCAAAGACAAATTTCCTTTTTGATAAATCTCATATTGCTATCATCTTACTGTTGAGTTCAATACATATCCTCATTTACCTTATCCTTGTGTACAATTGTTGATAAAGGCTCCACGGGATCTCCATTTATCTGAATGTCGAGCTTTATCAAATTGCTTTCCCTATAACTAGCAATAAAAGTACGGACAAATGAATAATTACTAAAGGTATAGTCTTCCAGGTGAGTGTTCTAAAACAAAGATTATACAGTTCAAACATGGATGAATGAAAGTTATTTTAAATTTTTAGCTCAAGATGGAGAAAAACAAGAATCTCTTCTACTTGACTTTGTGGCTTTTCAAGGTTCAAAGTTTATCAAATCGCTTCATGCAACCAAAAGTCATAGTTGCTTATTGAAAGGCCCTATGACTTACGCTATAAAAGAATATTCCATGCTGGCATATCCCTTACTTCTTGATTTGAGCTGGTCAAAGAAATCGCCAACCATCTGTAAAATCAAAATGCAAGACACTAAGAGATAATTTTACTAGTATAAGAATAGCAATGAAAATTCTACTCTAGTTAAGTGACATATAGAGGAGGATTGACATAAACTTGGAAAGATTTGCTTGCAACTGAGCACAGGAATTCGTCAAACAAATATTGGTGGTGGCAAATGGCTGCTAAAAGAAGGTTACCTCAGCTAGGGGTAATTCATACGTGATTGATGCTCTATTCTCAGTAATAAATTTCATTTCCTTAAAATCTGCTCTTCGTTCTTGAGACAACTCCATAAGTGGACCAATATAATCTTTTGGTGTCAGCAATTCGATCTGTATAAACAAGTTAGTGTAAAATTACAGGATAGGTTGCAATTCATGAAAGAACTGTGTGTGTGAGAGATAGAGCTCATAAAACCTAGTGAAAAATTACAGTATAGGTAACAATTCATGAAATAACTGTGTGTGTGTGAGATAGAGCTCATAAAACCTCCTACTATATTACTCAAGTCCTTTTGCAAACAGAAAGACCTTTACAAATGGCTCCTCAATTGATTTCCTCTGTCCAGGTTCAGGAAGCAAAGATGGATTTGAGCACTCAACCTTCAAGAAAATTTGTTAACAAAAATCATTCGACAACATACAGTTTGGATTAAGAAAGTTAACATGATTCCAAGTGAGTAATCAATAAAATATGGAGGTACATAGTTTAAGGTCTCAAACAATTAATCTAAAGTAAGAATCCACTGGAAACATGATTTGTACAGTATGAATATAGAGAGAACTATGACATAACCAAACATGTTTTAAGTAAGACATAAAGATGAATAGGTGTAATCTAGGCATACTTGATTGCAGGATTAAATGAAAATTACAGTATCACCGTCTATGCAGTTCACTCTGTACACAACACTAGGAGCAGTAGTTATTAGGCTCAGATTGTATTCCCTCTCAAGCCTTTCCTGTAAGAACATACCCAATTCAGACCCAATCCTGAACTGCCATAAATCACAAACATAGCTGACACCTTAAGAGAAAGCAGACCTGAACTATTTCCATGTGGAGAAGACCTAAGAACCCACATCTAAAGCCAAATCCCATTGCACTTGAAGTTTCAGGCTCAAACTGCAGAGTAGCAGAGAAACAGGCAGAATCAAACCTTTTATTCAATGGCTTCAAACTTTTATGCTCACACATTCCTTTCCAACATATATACTGAGAAATGTTAGGTCCCAAAAGGGCCACATGCCTAATATGTGGAATTAGAAAGCATAGGATTGATGAAAGTGGAACCAACGAAACCAATAAATGATTAGAATTATATGAGCCAGATGGACTAGAGATAGTGTTCGACACATAATGAGAATAATTAATTAGGCAATTAAACACCTATAAGCCAAATACTCAAACCTCTGGTTTTTCAATCTAGTCTTACCTTGTGAACTTCAAAACACAAAAGATAGCACTGCATGTGGAATAACATCCGATCCATTGCTGCACCTTAGGTGACAGCTAAAGCTTTGGGTTGGATAGTCCATAGGAATGATATTCAAGTCTATATGATTGGGACATATAGAGTTGAAGTTATACTACCCTATTTTGTAAAGGATTTGTCACTTATAATTATTTATCTATATTTCATACAAGGAGTGCATTAGAGCATTATTAATTCATTCATAAGCCTCACCTAATAGTTTAAGTTTTTAAATTGAATGGTTTCTTGACACAATCCTTCAATATGGAAAGAGCACTCAGCCTACCATTGACGTTAATACTAATGCTTCAAATTAGGATATTCAGGAGGAGAAGAAAATAATTTAAAGAAATGAAAAACATGATAATGTAAAAAATCAGGTTACATCTTCTTTTCCTAGTAATTAATCATTGTAAGAGATCAAGCACTTAAGATTTGATTCCTTAGGAAAATCATATTGCTGGCCAGCTTCAATGTTAAGTGTATATGAAGCTTTAAGTCTCAAAACTTGGAAGAAATAACAGAAACTAATAGCTTATTAGCAAGCCTTATGCACCTTCAACGCTGCATCATTAAGTTGTAGTTTCTCTAGTGCATCACGCAACTCTGGAAACCTGGCTACAAATATAAAGATGAGTAATCCTATAGACACAAGTATGTAAAATGCTGCTAAAGGGAACTAGGAAAACCAATGACAAGCAAGAAAAATACTGGTCTGCATCAACTGGAAACAAACCACAGAACACCATTGGAGTGGCCTCCTTATATCCAGGCAGGGACTTGTCAGCCTTTCTACTATAGTTAGTAATAGTGTCACCCACCCTTGCATCGGCTACCGATCGTATAGAAGCAGAAAGGTAGCCCACCTGAAAACATATACGTGAGAAGTAAAAAGGCATCTCACTATATTCTAATCCAGTGAAGTAAGAACGGATGTTCAGCTAAGAGATCTTCAGTAAGTAATCAAAAAGAAAAAGAAATGCAGACCCAACAAGAGGGAAAAAAAGGAAATTTTGACTTTGCTCCTTATTTTGAATATCATGTGAAGAGACATTACGCAGAGGAGATCTAGCACCCAGGTGCAGCTCTGGGCAGGTTTCCTATTTCCTATCATATCATCCAAGGCAGTTACACAGTAGCTGCTGATTGCAGGGACAATATGGCAGGTTGACAATTGCAGTTTGAAGTCTATAACGTTCACCAAACTGTGCCATAGAAGAAAATGTGTTTGCATGTCTGTTTTTGTTTGTTTGTGGGTGTATGGTGAGAGAGAGAGAGAGAGAGAGAGACCAAATTACAATACAATGATAAGTGGTTGCCATCATTTTACCTCACCAGCATACAATTCTTCCACTTTTAACTGATTAGGAGACAGAACTCCAAGTTCATCAGCATAATAATCCTATCATTTCAGAAGCAAATAGTAAACAAGTCACAAAATCATTGAACTCAACAAGGTAATTTGTAACAAAATATATTTGTTTGTTACTGTAGCAGCAAAAGTAATGAATTACAATTGATAATCCATGAATAAGTTTACATTACCTTCCCACTAGCCATAAAATAAATCTTGTCACCTTTCTTTATGTTTCCATCCATAACTCGGAAGTAAACAATTACACCACGATATGGATCATAGTAACTGCAGAAAGATTTACAAGCTGATAAAACAGATAGCAATAGAACCCTTCCTGTGAAGATAAACAGGCTAATTAAATGAGAAGAAGTCAAAATGAGATTTATCATCCTAACACAATTTTAAAGAATGAAAATGGAGTTCCTTTCGAATGCATTGGCATTCTCTAGTTGTATGAAATTGACATGCACTTTATGCATAACATCTGTGTATATACCCTTTACATATGTATAAAAAGATATTGACGCATTCTGAACCTTGTATATATTTTAATGTAGGTCAACACACCTTAGTCATTGGAAATATGGATGTTAATGCAACAGGGGTAGTAGCCACACTTTTCCATCAATAAAAGTTAAAACAACATCAGCACACATCAAACCCACTTTGTCAATGAAGCGTAATTTTGCACGATATTATCTAAGCAAAGCTAGCATCAAAGGTCTGTACCCAGTTCAGAACAAAATTGGACATATAAGGGGATGCACAGATAATAACAATATGCAAAGACAATCCTTAGCACCAAAGCAGATTTTGTGAACACCAATAAATCCAATCACCAAGATGAAGTGGGAATTTACCTATCAAATATCAAAGCCCTCAAGGGCATATCAGCAGTAGAACGGGGTGGGGGAATCTTTTCCACAATTGCGTTCAATATTTCAGTTATACCTATTCCCTCCTGGATAACAATAGCAACACTATAGATTATTGTTTTCAAAGCGAAAAGAAACATTTCCATTGTATAAAAAAGCATTTCAGTGATCAAAATTGACAAACCTTTGCAGAGCAGAGTATTGCATTGCTACAATCCAAGCCAATAACCTGCAAAGCAAGATGTGTCAATTTGTGAGCACCTTTAGATTTTATTAGTCACATAAATATCTGATGTGAAAACCATCAAGGAGTAAAATGCATCATGACTAGATCAGATAAGGATTACTGACAAACGTCTTCACCGGATAACTTCATACTAGGAACGTAGAAAGAAATTATGTGGTTGTTAATAAATTAGGCAAAAGTTGGTTGCTTCTTTTTTCTTCTATCCAAAGTAACAATAATAATAATAAAAGTATGGCCATGTCATTGTATCCCAACAGAAGTTGGTTACTTCAAATTTGCAATGAGATACCCAGTGAAGAGCTCTATCATCCTATGAATCAAAGACGTTGAGAATGGAAAAATTTTCCACCATCTTAGCAAGATAAGAAATTGACAAGAAAGACTAAGTTTATGCAACATAAACAGCTACACCTGTACAGAGTCAAATGAACTTGTTCCAGTGTTAGCACCAACCTCTTCAATCTCTCGAAGGACACGATCTGGCTCGGCACCTGGAAGGTCTATTTTGTTTAATACCTGCAATAGATGTGAACAATCCATCTCAATCAACGGCTGAATCATGAAATATAACAACTTGAACAGACAAGATAAAAAGTCTGTCATCCAAATATAGCACTGAGAGCCATTTTCTATTTAAAAAGTGATTATTTGAAGATTAAATTTGCATCCCTTCATAACTTTCACCCTAACGGCAAAGCCTACGTTCTAGAGTTTGTTAACAGAAAGAAAGTGTCAAACACTTGGTTAGAATCTTCTAATTGGAAGTAGAAACAGAAGTAACATAGAGTGAATGGTTGGGAAGAGAAGTGACTGACAGGGATGATTTCTAGATTGTTTTCCAGGGCCAAGTAAACGTTGGCAAGCGTTTGTGCTTCCACTCCCTGCAAGAAAATAAATTTAAAAAAATGCAACAAATTAACTTGGATGATACAAGTTTGAAAATTTGAAGTTGGTGTTATGATGATAAATGCTTGGAAAGGAAGAGCTGACCTGGGAAGCATCCACGACAAGGAGAGCACCTTCGCAAGCAGCAAGAGAGCGTGAAACTTCGTATGAGAAGTCAACATGGCCAGGAGTATCAATGAGATTGAGGCAATATGGTTGGTGATCCTTAAAATAAACATAACGCATGCGAGCAGCCTGCAATTTGATAGTGATGCCTCTTTCCCTCTCTAAGTCCATATTGTCAAGGAACTGCTCCTTCATTTCACGTTTCTCCACAGTACCAGTTGTCTGAAGCAATTTATCAGCTAAAGTTGATTTTCCATGATCTATATGTGCTATGATACAGAAATTCCTGATTTGCGAAATAGGAACCTGACAAAACCAAAGAGTTATCATCTCTTTTTCTCTTCCTCTTCCTCTCTACCTCACTAAGTATATAACTATATACACATAATAAGTACTAAAGAAACAGAAGAAGAAGAAGAAAGAACCTTGGA
>JANZLY010000213.1:22161877-22171880 GCA_026770305.1 Erythroxylum gonoclados | reverse complement strand
TTGCCCATTTGATAAGCAATTGTGTCCCATCTCAAAATGATAATCTTTTAAGTTTATGGCTTATTCCTTGATTTCTTATGGATGAATTCCTTGATCGAGTAACTGTAAGCAGAGTTTGGGTTTTCAGGTACTACTGTGAGGAGACTGTTTCCTCCAAGTCTGACCTGGAGATGGACAACGAAGATGGTGCGTCAATCTAAATTTGATTTAAATCAATATTTTATTATAATTATTTTAAATTTTTTTATTTGACTCAAATTTAATTAATTCAAAGTATTTTTAAGAGTTGAATTGATCTATCATGTCAATTATATTTAATTGGTTCCCATTTATTTCATATAACATATATTTTTTCCTTATTTTTAATAAAAAATTATTAAGAAATGAAAATTTTAAGTTTAAAATTTTAAAGAATAAAAATTTTAATTATTTAATTGAGAAAGAAAACATACTTTTTATCACATAAATTACTTTTAAATTTTACATAAATACATATATAACAACTTAAAGGATATACACTACTAAATTATCAAAAATGTTATTAGAAGTTTATCTTATACTATTTATTAATTATATATTTTAACTAATTTAAAGAGAGAATAAATATTTAACAATTTCTTCACTAACTAAAGATCACACTAAGTGTTTTCAAACTTTTTTTTGATCATTCTTAATAAAATTTCTACTAAAATATTATTATTATTGTTATTGTGTAATCATAGATAATAAAAAGTATGGATGTGGTTCACTTTAGATTGATTTAATTTTAATTTAATTAGAAATCAAATTAATTTTTTATGCGATTCATTGTTATTTTTATTATTATATTAAAATGAAAATTTCATGAAAATCATAATTAATGTAGATAATACGAAATAATAAAAAATAGAGAGAAACGGATCGCCAAGGCAATTTACTCAAGGAAGACTGGACCAGCTCAAAACGACCTCTCCTCTCACGGAAAACGGCGCCCCTCCACTCCACGACACCCTTCCTTTTCTCTACACTGCCGTCGTCTGTGCAAATTCCCGTATCAACCTCCACCACTCCCCTCTTTCCACGTGTCTCTTCTTACACAACTGTACGGACTCAGTAACAAACTATATCTTCCGGCTCTCTGCAAATTCCCCGTATCAACCTCCACCACTGCCCTCTTTCCACGTGTCCTTTCTTACACAGATGTACGGACTCAGTAACAAATTAGCTATATCTTCCCGCTCTCTCTCTCTCCCTTTCCCTCCAACAGACTCACTGACTCTTCCTCTCTCGCTCGCTCTCTCTGTTTCTTCATCACATAAAATAACTATAAATCCCTCCCTAATGATATTTTCTCATTTCTGAATCTGTTTGGCTCCTAAGAAAGTTACGAGAGAAACTCTACTTCTACTTGTACGCATATGATTGCATGCATATATGCGAGCTTCTTACAGGTTTTTGTGAACATTCTTTATGTTTCTGATCATTGCATTATTGTTCTTTACGTCAGATTCGATTAAGAGAAAATGTTATGCGAAAATGAAGATCTCTGATGTTTGATGTATGATTTTTGTGTACGTGACAGGATGTTCATGGCTTCGATCGAGAGCATAGGTTAACAAAACTAGCTGCCTAGCTACCGTTGAGAGAGCGTTTATAAGGTATAAATAGCTATAAGTTGATCGGTATACTAGTCGTCGTCGTCGTCGTCACATGGAAACCGGTCAGCAGTTGGTGCGGCGGGCATCCCGCAGCGCCGCCACCACCGTGATCTTCTCGTCGGAGGTTTTTGACAACGAAGTTGTCCCCGACTCCCTCGGCTCCATCGCTCCCATTCTCCGCATCGCTCACGAGATTGAACTGGAACGTCCTCGTGTTGCCTACCTTTGTACGTACAATATCTGATGGCAGTTGAAATTTCAAATGCATGTCTAGTTTAAGATAATAAAAAGGCTAAGAAGATTATATTCACCCTAGATATCCTTGGTTGATGTATTATTACTTACAACTTTTATTATGATGCTTTTCACGTTTAAGAATAGTACCTGAAAATGAATATAATTTTACAATATCTCTATTTTCCTGCGTGGACAAATACAATCTGGAGATTCTGGACTAATTTTGATGGTCTGACTGTTGTTGTCCTCTTTTTTGTGCGATATGTGGAAACAGGTCGATTTTATGCTTTTGAAAAAGCGCATAGGTTGGATCCGAATTCCAGCGGTCGTGGTGTCAGGCAGTTCAAAACATCTTTATTGCAAAGATTGGAAAGGGTATTTAATTTCGTCATAATTTATATTAATTCCATTAACACTCGGGATTCTCATGAAATGATGATTGTATGTTAACTTCCGATAATTAAGTACACTTGAATCTATCATAGAGAATTAAGCTAGTGAAAGAGGTTCTGTTCAGAACGGCGAGGTAGATTAGTACTTACTCATGTCATAATGTTCTAAAGTAGTAAAAATTCTAGAGATTTCTTTAAGAAAATTGGTCTATAAAAGCAAGTAAAAACTAGTCAGTTGTCATTTACTAATCATTTTTATTATGATTCTTTTGGTTTCATGAAAATAAAGTCATCCCATTATCAACCTTGATTCATGTATCGATAACAATGTTGACAACGTTTTGCAAGGAAATTGCCACCATTAATCGACAAACAGTGTACATAGAATGGAAATGGAAGAACATGAAAATATAGGTCCAACGTCCTTCCATTGCGGCAACAGTCGTTGAATCACCACAGCAGTGCGTTTGTGCCACTCTGTGTCAATGATGTCGTGTATGGTCAATTTAATAACGTACACGTCTTGAGTTCTTTTCTTCAGCGGAAATGATTATTTTGCCAATTTTTGAAACTCGAGTATAATTGAGGTGTGCTAAATAGTTATCCCAAGATTGAGCATCAATTTCTTCCAGTCCTTTAATGTTGAACTCGGTTTATGTTGACTTCAGGACAATGCTTCCAGTCTTGCCTCTCGGGTTAAAAAGACTGATGCACGGGAAATTGCCAGCTTTTATGATCAGTACTACAAACGCTATTGTCAAGCTCTTGAGCAGGGTGACCAGGCAGACAGGTAGACCGTAGACATGTTAGCTATTTGTCTCTGTTTATTCATTTCCCAAGTTCCGTTTCATTTATTTTCAAGTATTTCCCGTTACGTATTCTGTATTTGATGGAATGGGCACTTCAAGCACCTGGATATATTGCATTGGTTTACAGAGCTCAACTTGGCAAAGCCTATCAGACAGCAGGAGTTCTCTTTGAAGTACTTTGCGCTGTTAACAAGACAGAAAAAGTTGAAGAAGTTGCTCCTGAGGTTATTCCCGATTCTAATTTTTTTTCAACTGACATTTCCGCCGATTATGGATTGAGTAAAATGAAATGATTGAACTATTTTTCTTTTATTAATCAGATTATTGCTGCGGCTAGAGATGTCCAAGAGAAGAAGGAAATTTATGCGCCATATAACATTCTTCCCCTGGATTCTGCTGGTGCTTCACAGCCCATCATGCAGCTTGACGAGGTAAGAGATATTCTGCGTCCTGCTGATGTGAACTTCGTTTCTCATGCTCAGGCGCCTACTTTAGTAAGTTCATTATCCTTCCCTTTTTTGTCCATTCCAGGTGAAGGCAGCTGTTGCGGCACTCTGGAACACTCGTGGCTTGAACTGGCCCCCAGGATTTGAGCAACACAGGCAGAAAGCTGGAGATTTAGATCTTCTGGACTGGCTAAGGGCCATGTTTGGTTTCCAGGCATGTTTTGACCAGCCAAAAGAATTAATATTTCTTCACTTATAATTGGTTATAGTTTAATTATATTCCTTACTTAACTGATCAATGTGCTTATCATTTGATTCAGCGAGACAACGTAAGGAATCAGAGGGAGCATTTGATTCTCTTACTTGCCAACAATCATATAAGACTTAATCCCAAGCCTGAACCTCTTAATAAGGCATGTATTATGCTCATTTTCCAATTTCAATTTCATGTATGCAGAATGATACAATGCAAGGAATGTTTCTAACTTCTTCATGCCCACTGTGGCTCTGTTAAGACGCATCTTTAAGATGCTTGTATGCTTAAAACAGAAAGTGTAACTGAAATGAGCATGTATGTTGGTGGTTTCTAACTTCTTCATGATCACCACTGTGGCACTGTTAAGACGCATCTTTAAGATGCTTGTATGCTTAAAACAGAAAGTGTAACTGAAATGAGCATGTATGTTGGTGGAGTGAATTTGTCCTTGTGTCTAAACCAACGACTAATTTGCGTTATCTTTTCTTTAGATATGAATTCTGGAACAATATACATAAATTTATTATTCGACAATCCTTTGGTGAAACCCATCCTCTCTTGTGCAGCTTGATGATCGTGCCGTTGATGCCGTCATGAACAAGCTTTTCAAAAATTATAAAAATTGGTGCAGATTTCTAGGACGAAAACACAGTTTGCGGTGAGTGGTAGTTTCTGCATTTATACTGATTGTTGAACCATAATGTTGTAGGGAATGATCATCTTTGCTTGGAGTGGGGCTTCAATTTCGGATATTATTCGAAAGGATGTCCTATATCATCTCTCGAGTATTTTCATCACAGCAGCTATTCTTCGTTCCCTTCAAAGTATGATGATTTAACACCATCTCCCCTCAAACATATAGTTCATTTCTAGTGTTCTTACAATTATGGAGGCACGAAAATCTGCCATTAACTTCTTGAATTATCAGTCCATTTTCCTTTCTCATCTATCTAAATTAAACAGGATCATTAGGTGCGCAAATATATGACAGGTGATAAAGATATAGCCGATATCATCCCCTTCGATTGAAAGTTATTGTTAGTGGTTATTTGAGGCATTATGGTTCAGTCTAAACAAATTTATTTCTTTCATTAATGTTCTCACTAATTTCCTTTTGTCAAGTACTTAGTCTTTGACCACCCATTTTTGTTTCCCATTTTTCGCAGGCATTCTGGACCTTATTCTGAACTTCCCAGGATACCATAGGTGGAAATTTACTGATGTGTTGCGAAATATTCTCAAGATAATTGTTAGTATATCTTGGGTGATCGTCCTTCCGCTATGTTACGCGCGTTCCTTCGAGACGGGTCCTAACAAAGTTAAAGATTTGTTTTCATCCCTTAGTGAAACAAAGCAGATTCCTCCTGAATACCTCGTAGCTGTGGTGGTATATCTCACTCCAAATATTTTGGCGGCTGCTTTGTTTATCTTTCCCATGCTTCGGAGGTGGATTGAAAACTCAGACTGGTTTATCATCAGATTCCTTTTATGGTGGTCACAGGTATTTACCTTGCTTCTCATACTTCCTGACCCTGGCAATTCGCTGTCGAGTCTACTAGCTAGTTTTGTCGATTAATTACTAGTTAACAGGCTGAACGGTAACACAGGAATTATCTTAAACCAAAACTAGAAATTGGCTGGAAGTAGCTATTCATTGTTCTTTCTATAAGTCTATCCTTCCATTATTTGGTATAAACTAATTGAAGGTCAATGTCAAACAAAATGTTTAAACATTTTAGACACAGTCACACAAACACATGCATGGAACATCAACTCATTCAGGCCATATCTGTTTGGTCAGTAAGTTGCGCTCTTTATTACTTTTCCTACAAGTCAAGGGATTCCTATATAGAATGAATATGCATTTGAGCAGGGCAGATCAGATTCTATTAGGACTTTCCATTCTTAGACTGCTCTGTTTTTCTTCCCTTCTGCTGTACTCTTCTTTCCTTTGTAGAAGTCTTCCATGATCAATTAACACTTTCAGTTAAATCAATTGACACCGGCATTCTTCACCCTTATCTCGTACCATTATTTTAAAAACGCCAGAATATTTTAGGATATTAAAGGGCCGGAGCAAACATGGGTAATTATTCTTTTCTCGTTGATTTAAGTTCTAATCTGCATTTTTTGCTAAAAATATTGCCTAGTTCTCTCCAATCTTTAGATTACAGAAGGGATTTTCAATATTTCTCATGATATCTTATTTTGATACGTACAAAGCTTTTCCGTTCTTGACTACAATCTGAAAGTTAAGAAATGTTAATTTTCTATCAACAGCCAAGCGTATATGTTGGTAGAGGAATGCACGAAAGTCAATTTGCGCTCCTGAAGTGAGTTTAACAAATTTTGTACATGTGAGTTCTTTTTGTTACGTGGTTTTAACATATTCTTCTGATTTCAGGTACACCGTTTTCTGGGTGTTACTTTTTTGTGCTAAATTCTCGTTCAGCTACTTTGTCCAGGTTTGCCTTTTTAGTCACTTACAATAGATGTGTGTATATACGTATGTGTGTGTTTATGAGGATACGATTAGCAGATGTATCAAAAGCTCACTTATGGTCCATAAATAACGTCAACTCCTTCGTCATCCTTTCTGATTGTTCTGTTTCCAGATAAAACCTCTGGTGAAACCAACTAAGGATATAATGGCCATAAAGCATGTAAACTATAAGTGGCATGAGTTTTTTCCAAACGGTATTTAGTTGATCTTACTTCCTTTGATGCCTGTCAACTAGTTTCCAACTTATGTTAACAGATGAATTCTAAATGCAGCTAAACACAATTATGGAGCTATTGTCTCACTCTGGGCACCAGTCACCCTGGTGTGTCTCCCACTACTTTATTTCCATGTTCCAATCACTACAAATCGTTTTGATCAAACTACTCACATAGGAAGCCTTTTCAGTATTTCCACTATCAGCTATAACATATCTGGAACATCGATGTAGGTCTATTTCATGGATACTCAAATATGGTATGCTATCTTTTCAACCATATATGGTGGTTTTATTGGGGCCATTGATCGCCTAGGAAAGGTAATTTGCAGTTTCTCTCTTGGCATCTCTTATTTCTTGTTTCTTGTTTTAGGTTAGTTTGTGATTTGTTAGTTATCTTTCTTCGAACATCAAACACTCTTTCTCAGCACTCATAATTGGGAGCTGTTGTGCATCCGTGAAATTTGGGCATTAGAATATCCGATCCAGTTAAAAAAGGAAGTTGAAACTTTGTGAAATGCTCCATGTATATAAGGTTTAGTTCCAAGTCATCATGTCAGACCATTTCTTTCCAAACATACCAAAATCTTTTTGGAGTTTTAGTTAACTGTGAGAAGCAGAAAGTCAATCATGATCTTAAAAGATAACAACTAAAGCGTCTTGAACCATATGGTTGGTTTTGAGTGCTACTCTGGTCAGCCAAAACATAGACATATACTACTCTAACCTGTCTTATTCCAACTGCTGTTGAATTGCTTTTTGGAAATGTGTATTGTTTTTATTTGCTTATCGCAGTTGAGTAAGGTAAACCACTAAAAATGGGAATGGTGTTTCGGGTGAAAATAAGACCTCCATGTGTCAATCAGAGCTGACCAGCACGAGACTGGGTTTGTGTCTTAAGTCTCAACTTAAGGCCGACAGTCACGGTGGCCTGCATGCACGCTTGCTAGGAAGTAGGAACTTTGGTTTAATTAATATTTTTATTTCTTTTTCAAAGGAACCCTAGGCGTCTACAGCAGTAGTTAGCTCAGGAAGGCTGTCTTGGGGGAGGTAATAATGTCGTGTTTTCTTTATTCTAATCTCCTCTCAAGTCTCAACTCAGCTAGTATTACTCGATAATCTAAAAGGATAATATCTTTGGTTTGATAGCATTAGCAACATGGTTGATTACATTTTGAGACCAGAAGGAACTAATCTTCCTCGTACCCATTGTTTCAAAAAGGATCTCCATCTCCTGCATTTCTTATTGATCTGATTACATTAATTTTAAACTTTGCAAAGTTCTAGGTTTACCAGGCCAGAAAGAATTCAATATTAGTAACTTGCGTATGTAGGCCTTTCCAACAGTTAAAGAGGAAATGGTTGATGAGACCACCGAACTCCAGCTCTGATGTAAAATTCTCCACCCCATTCTTACTTTAAATGTAGTTGCCGATGGAATGACTCATATCACTCTTAACCATTAAGGAAGTTTCTCGATCATTCCAGAATTAGATCAAAGGCACGAGCATGCTTAATTTTTAGAAAATTTAAAAACAATTTTTCTAGAAGTTTGTACAAATTGTGACTTTAAGAGTTGTATTTTCTCCTCTCTTTGTAATTTATACCTTTTCATTGAATATATTACTTACTTACTTTCAAAAAAATCTAAAATCTTCAAAATATTGGGATTTTACATGCATAATTTTAGTTGTAATTTTTAGAAAATAAAAATAAAAATCCTAATTAATATTATCCTAATCAATATTAGGCAAATCCATGTATTATGCAACTTTTGTATCAATAAATTTTAAGTCATAATTTTATGAAATCAATAACAATCAAGCAATTTTAATTAAGTTAAATAATTAAAAGAAGTTATGATACCATTGTTATAAAACTAACCTTTATCCAATCACAAGTATAGTGGAAGTTTCTCAATCGGATCTCTTTAATTGGATAATTTGAAAAATATAAATCATAAATAAAAAAGTTGAAACATACTTAATTTAGATTTCTACATAAAATTTTCTTTTTGAAATATCAATCATAAGTTGTCCATATGTCCAGTCTATAATAGTATATATAGAGCCAAAAAAAATAAAGAATTTAACATTTGAAAGAAAAAAGAAGAATTGCTAGCTCTATTTTGCCTTTCTCCTATTTATAAAGAAACACACAAGAGTTTCTTTCTTATTCAAATTAAACTTACTACTAATAATTAAAGTCTACTCTAATTATAATTACAGTTTAACTTTAATAAAAAATCAAATTTCTCAAATTTGATCTTTGAAGTTTTTAATCTTCATAATTACGTCCAACATAATTTATTTTTCTATTTTTAATTGTTCTTTTATGTACTCCCCAATATGTTCCTAATATATTGCCAATGATTATAATTTATAATTAGAAATAAATAAATTAAAACTCCTTTTAATTTATCTTTAATTTTTCAATTAAACAATTTATAATCACAGATCAAGATTGACGTCTAACAACACATCATGACTACCTAAATATCTAGAAATGTCAAAGTAGTTTTGACTAATCTTTCCGTACATGATTTTTTTTATAATTCAATCATTTCATCATATAATGTTCTGATTAGACATAGAGCATTGAATTAATGTCTACTCTATTTTGAACCTAATCAAATTAGTTATCCACCATTAGCTATTGATTCAATTAATGAAATTTGTACATTATTTACAAAATGTCATTCTACCTTGGCCAAGGATTTCTCGAATCAATACTAATCGAGAACAACAAAACATTCTCCCTAATTACTCTAGGGTGATGAATTCTATTCGGATCACTCAGCTACCTCCATATAGTTAATGCTACATCCAATGACCACCAAATGAGCTACCTATGATTAGAATGTCATAAGTAGTAGCAAAACATAGTAATCCTTATACAAGATAACTTTGGAGATCTCAAGTCAAATGATCACTTATATAATCATCACAATGAGAAATTTTATATACATATAAGTAATGTTCCAAATGAATTTTTCATATTGGGTCAGTCTAGTAAACTTGATCTCTAATAAACACCCACACATTTGTTTAAGTATCTGCATACTTTAGTTTATGAGGTTGACCACTTTATTTATAAGGAAAAACATAACATGTGCTAGCCTTTTTATGTTCAATTAATGTCTAGTCTTAGTAAAACAATGATTAGGAACAATTTAGGGATAATACATAAATACAATATGAATATCATAATTAGAATCTCATCATAATTTCATTTGCAATGTATAATTATCCCATGAACTTCATCATATACATCTAAAGATGTACAAGATCAAAAATTTCTTTAAATTATTTTGTCACTATACTGTAACCAATCGATTGGCTGTAGGGAATAAACTAACAGTCTATCACTTGCACTAAACCAATATTTTAAGCATCATATATCATATCACCATATGATGTTCATGCAACTGTTGGAACAGTGGCTTGATGAGAGAATTTTAAATTTTACAGTTTCCTTTTTAATTATCATCATAATTAAGAAAATTTGTT
>JANZLY010000213.1:20092687-20106116 GCA_026770305.1 Erythroxylum gonoclados | reverse complement strand
AGTTATAGGGGTTGCTAAAATGTTCCTACACGTTTCTAAAGAGTTACATGTGTTCATGCACAACTGTGTAGGTTGCTAGAACTTCTTTTCTTTTATTTTCTTTTCCTATATTCACCTTAATTAATCTCCTTCTTTTTCCTCAAAGACAAATAAGTTTGAATATCAAGAGGATGGCTCCAAGGATGTGCTTTTAGCCTATTTTAGTTTATGCGGTTCGAACTTGTACCTAAAACCAAATATGAACCAAAATGTGTATCTTAAGCATTTCTTAACATTAATCACTAAGTATTAAGAAGTGAATATATAATCAATCAAGCACACACCAAGTTTCCTCACACTTAACTTTTGACTATCTTCGGGCAAAACAACAAATCAAAATCGCAAACCAAAACACTTCTTTATTTTACATATTTCCTAAGAATAGATATAGTCGTGAGAAAAGAGGAATAACTTTCAAAACTATGCCAAGAACTAAACATTAAATGCTTTTACTTGTAATCAATCAATAACATTTCCCTTCATAAATTGAGCAGTCTAGGGGTAGACTTTGACTAAATGTGTTTAAATAAGATAGATCTATCTCAGACACCATTCATGATCAAAACGTTCCACAACTTTAAATATCATTTCAATTCTCCACCACTAGGATTCATATAAGTAATCATAAATCAAAGGAATTTTTAAGATTGTAATGTGGGAAAAGGTTAAGGTGACATGTATTTAGATATCGTATTATAAAATCCATCAAAGCTAATGAAGCAAGAAAAAACTCAATGGAATATCACAAGAAAAAATTAAAATTCACTCAAAACTGTGTACCATCAGCTATGATGAATGCAAAAAACTATGTTTCACATCTTAGATTCAAGCCTTGATACCATAAACCATGTTAAGTATAAAGAATTAGAAGGAATCAATCACAAATTGATGATAAACTATACATTGCTACCATGAGGGATGACCCTTCAGAATAACATCTCCCTCATTTGCATCAAAATAAAATGAACCATTCCATACAACTTTAGGAGGAAAGACTAATCATAAATAACTTTGCAACACATATGCATTTCCTCCTTGGTACTTTTATTTAAACATTTTGTTCTTTTTCTTGTCTTTTTTATTTAAAAATTGAAAGAAACTACATCAATATGGGAATTTCATTGATAAGACATAAAATAACATCCCAACAATTATAACCATCCCACACATACGCATACCCCCACACTTATACTCTTGTACATCCACAATCATCAACAATTAACAAATGCTTTACTAGCTTCAAGGTTTGGGTAGGACATTTGGTTAGGTTTAAAGCATGTAATGTGGTTAGCATAAAAAGAAAGGCCAATAAAGATCAAAAGGGCTTAACAAAGGGAAAATTCATATCAATGGGTAAGCTGTTTGGCTAATGTAGTTTATAAAAAGAAACAATGCCTATATCATTTCCATGTTAATGCATGTGATAAAAATGTGGTCTTAAATAGAAAATCAAATCAAAGTTAGGATGTACATGTCATGAAGGTCACACATAAACAAAAGACAATGAGACTGATATGAATGTGTCCATCTAATAAGGCTCAAAATCTCACTGGCTTGTGTCTACCACTAGTCACTACTCTTCTAAAGATAATGCATATCGACCAATCATAAGAGCAAAAGTACATGCTAAAGTTGTCACAAAATTCTCTAATCATGACTATGTAGTCCTAGGAGTAATAGAAAAAGAGAAATTGTTTGTTTGTTTTTTTATTCTCCCTCTCATTTTGATTGAAAACTTAAAAATAGGAAAAAACAAACAACTACAAACACACATACATATAAGAAATAAATCCAAAAATGTAAAGGAAAAGAAATTAGCTTCCCTTAGGTTGCCTCTTAAGAAGCGTCTTTGTTTAGTGTCGCTGGCTCGACTCCATATTTTTCTCACGTGACAAAATTATGATCTTTGGGTGTCAAAATTTGTGCTTCCTCCATGTGAGATTGTTCAGGATAAGGCCCTAGTTGATGATCATTCACCTTTAGTGTCTTCCCTATCTTCAGAATCTACATCTCTATTGAGTCCACACACTCTAGAAATATCTCGATTATCTCTTCACCTTTCTCCTATTCATTAGATTTCTCCAATCTGCTAAGTCAACTTGAAGGGTTAGTATTAACAATAATCATAAACTCAGTACTCACCTTCTAGCTAAATGATATGTCTTTTTCTCCTTCGAGCTCCTTCTCCACTTCTTCCACACAAACAATTCCTTAAGTAGTATTCTCAAGATGCTGAAGCTCTTCTTCACTCTTTAAGATTTCTCCACTAACATCCCTTAGGTACACCTCGAGTTGATATGGTTGCTCCTCTTCGCCTTGTGGTTCCAAGTGATTGAAATCTCCCATCTAGACATTGAATCTTACAGGAACCATTTCACATCCTATTGTAATTGCAAAATGTTAGCAGCGACAACATTAACTAATTCTTCCAAGGATGTACCTAAGTTTTGCTGGCTCTCCTAATTTTGGAAACTATACCAAAATTGCCTTTCATCCTGCTAGAATTGTAGGATATCCTACTAGGTATACTGTATATTATGTTGAATTTTGTGCATACCCTATTGAAACTGCTACATTATCTGTTGATATTGAATATTGTTAGCAGGTTCAGTAAGTCCAAATTTAATAATTTTCATTTTTTGGCTTATAGAAAGTAATTCCCTATGGATTTAACTTTGGAAAGACGTAGAGATGGGTGCACTACCATAATGTGCATAGAAATGAGAGATCCAAAATGGGTATTGTCTGCTCAAGCACTCAGCAATGGCTAAAAACTCAAACAGTATATTTTCACATGTAAAATGTTTTCACAAGAATCAATGATGTCCTCCATAAATCAATTCTTCTCTACAAACAATGTTCAAAATTCGAGCAGTAAAACCAAATTTATACACACCATATGAATTGCATTAATCAAAACCTTGGGGTGCTACTCTTGCTGAATCAGCCCCTCCCAGCATTACCATGTCGTTGATTTCTGAAGTAACTAAGAAGCCCCTGCGCCTGCAGGCATGAGGAAACGTATTTCAGCCAAAAATAACAGAATAGAATGAAGAGCATTGTCAATTATATACCTTTTCTTTGGCCCTTGGGGTGCCAGACTGTGACAAAGCCACCAATGGTGGGACAGCACCTTCTTGCAGCACCATATTGCAAAACCTATTACTGGTGGTACAAAGCTGCAAAAGAGCAGCAGCTGCATTTTCCTTTCCCCTTGCAGAACCCAACTCAACAACCTCAACAAGAAACGGAATCCCACCCTCCTGACCGATAGCACTCCTTCCCTCAGGTATCGTTGCAAGATTTGCCAAAACAGCCACTGCCTTGTCCACTAGCCCAGCTGTTGGATCCATCAACTCCACAAGGTGCTTAACTGCACCAGCTTGCACAATTCGCGCCTTGTTCTCATGGAAAATTGAGAGATTAAATAAAGCTGTGGCTGCATCCTTTTTACCCCTGGGAGTTCCATTACCAAGTAAATCAACAAGTGGTCCAATCGCCCCAGATTTTCCGATTCTGATCTTATTTTCCTCGATAACAGAGAGGCTGAAGAGTGTAGCAGCTGAGTTCTCCTTAGCTTCAGGACTTCCTGTTTTAAGGACATCAATCAGGGGCTCAATAGCACCAGCACTAGCAATTACAGCTTTGTTGTTGTCATTAATTGATAAGTTAAGAAGCGCAGTGACAGCATTTTCCTGAATCTTTGTGTCTGATGACTGCAGTAAATCAACCAACACGTTAGTGACTCCACAATTTGCTATCACAATTCGATTATCCATATTGTGTTTAGCAAGCATCCTGATTTCAGCTGTTGCCTCCCTTTGAGTGTCAATTGAAGGGCTTTTCAAGACCTCAACTAGGTTCCTAACTTGAGTTTCGATGCCAGAGAGATCAGTCCTTGTTTCAATAGTAGGAGAAGAAACTATCCTTTGCACAAGCCTATCAGATGGACGGCGCCAGAGAGTTTGACTTCGAGACCGTGTCTCAAAAAAACGGGGTGAGAAAGGCTCCCTTTGAGGGATGCTCAAGGGAGTAGATGCTCGTGACTCTGGTTTTACCTCCCCAGAAGTGTCACTGCTGTAAGAACGAAGATGGTTTGATACATCTGAAGACTCACTAGCATCCCTTGCTGTGCCTTGAGAATTCATATTAGATGGCAATGCTGAGGCACTTCTAATGTGAACAGGTTCTTCTTGTCCAAAAGAACTTGGTACTTGTTTTTTAGTTGGTGATACTGAGGGGTCATCAACCGAACCCTTATTCCATTCTTCCAAATTAGCAGGCCTTTCGTCAGAATTTAGCACAGAAAATCGCGTAATATCTGATGCCTGCCCATTTCCCACTACACTTGACAAGGAACCCTCGGAAGTAGACCTGGGATGCCAAGGAGAAGTTCCTTCTCGATTAATTCCACTGGGGAGCATCTTGTTCTTACCGGGTGAAACTGGTGGGTGAGTTGACTCAGGTGGCATAGGCTGGTTAGACCTAAATTGAGAAAATGCGTGTGGATCCTCGGCTGCACCAGACTCCGCATGCACAAGAGGCGAGAATTGGCTGAAATTCAGAGACTTTGCCGGATCAGGCAGCTTTACATTGTTTAATTCACACCAGTTAGCAATAAGGGCCTTGACAGTGTAATTAGGTATGAGATTTGTGTGGGCAAGATTCTGTCGCGTCTTAGGACACACAGTAAGCCCAAGATCAATCCAACTCTTTATGAACGCCCGTTCATAGGTTTGCCCCGATGCCACAATCACTGGATCTGTCATCAACTCAAGAGAAAGGGGGCAACAAAAATCATTAGGTATTGGAACTGGGCTAGTGGTCTCTGACTGTTTTGTCAGAACAAGGTGATCGTGCATGCTGGTTACAATAGCAATCATTTGCTCAATTAATTCTGCTTCACGAATTTTTTCAGCTTGCTCAGATTTCTCCTTCAACTTCTCAAGGGCCACTGCTTCAATCAGAATCTCCTGATTGGACTTCAAGTTCAAGCTCTCAGCAATTTTCAACAGGATCTCTGAACTGTGTCGAACACCATCTGCTTGCACCTTTATAACTTCTTTAAGGGTAGATGCCGTTTGTTCATACCCCATATGCTTAATTTTCTGAATGCAAAACTGCAATCAGCCATTCAAATCGTTAGACGTTCAAGATGGCATTTTGACCATAAAATCATCCACAGAAATGAGCAGTTTATGGTCTACCTGTAAAAAAACTTATATGATCTTACAACAAAATTGAAAGAGGAAACTTACCTCAACAGATGACGAACTTAGCTCATCTGGGAGATGTTCATGGGAAGCCTTCAATAAAGAAAAGGTGTCGAGCCCTAATGTCCTAACCTTGGATAACAATGATTCAATTTGCAGAACCTAGACAACATTGAGAGAACATGATCATAAAATAAGGCCAGAATGAATTTCTCATAAGCAAAATTAAATGTTTAATTCATACAGAAATAATAATTTTCTGGAGGGACAGGCACTAATTTTGACAGAACGAGAACTGAAAGAAGAAAATTAAGATTTTCATCTAAAAAAATAAACGAAAGTAAAAAGGAAAAAAGAACTCTTTGGCCAATGCATTGCACAAAAACAAACACAGAGATTGAAACTAGTCAAACAAGTGAGTCTCTGCCAGAAGCAACTTCTCATTTCCAGCAGATCAACAGACATCTAGAAAATGGAAGTTCGTATAGTTGAAACTTACATCATTCTGCTAAAATAGTCATTACTAGGACTCCATGGATATTATATTTCAAAGAATATAAAAAGGGTAGAAGAACTGCTTTCTGAGGGAAGCTATAGAGGATTAGGGCAACATCTCTGTTAACAGTCTGCCCTTTAAGCAGGTATGACAAATCCAAATGACAGAACCTTCAGTTTGGAATTAAAGTCCCGGTAAAAGTGTTAAGTTCTGATGCCATGTTAATAAGACCTGCGACCAGTTCATAACAGTATTTTCTGAATTAAATCCCAAAGTTGAACACAACAATCTAAAAACGATCAACTAAAGGACTATAAAATTCCCATTTTTTTTATAAAAATAGATCATAAAGCCCCACTGGCCTTTCATTGCAGTTGGATGAATGTTGTCTTTTAGCTTACAACTTTTGTTATCGGCATCATATACCATTTAACCACCATTATCACCATCAGCAAAGACCGCTACCATTAAGTAAGATACTAACTTGGGATTGGAAACCAAGCAAAATTGTATACATAAAATGATCAGTGAGTTCTTTTAGATAGCTTATCAAGAGCAGTGGGAAGAAAGAGAAGATATTGGTATTGCAGGAGTTGTGGGTTCCCCTATAAGTAACTCATTTTAAACATCAAAGAACCAAACATTCCCAGCATATTAAGAAAATGCATTAATCCTTAAAATTTTTGTGCATTGGAAGAAGACGCTAATTCTTAAGAAATTTTAGAAAATAGGCTAATTTATATGATGCACAGCCCTAGTATCTGCATATGAAAAGGCATGTGCAATTTCAGAACATGGACCACCAGTAAAGATGCCAACCAAACAACTTAAAGTTAGGAAAAATCTGAATAAGATGCATTTTCAATTTAAATCCACAAGACTACATTATGAACTTACAAAATAAACTTTGCTTGACAATGGCTGCCAGTTTTCAAACAGATCCCTCAATTCATCGACACATTGACCCAATTCAAGAAATGCCTTACTGAGTAGTTCATCAGAAGCTATTTCAGAATCAATAATAGCGGCAAGTATTGGCCTTAGCAGCTTCAAAATCTCTTCTGCTTTCCAATAAGACTTCTGTACTGGGTCCAAGTATATGTTATCCAAAGACGACAATTGTAGAAATGAAGTAATGTTGTTGACAAGGACTTTTAACACTGATATCTCCATGTCACCTACATCAACAAAAAATCTGAGAGTCCCAAAGAAATGAATAAGGATGACAATAGATGTCAAAAATAAATAGATATTTATAAGACCTGATTATAATTACAAAACAAGTAACAATTAATTAGGACATTATGCAGCAGGCATCATAGCCACTTTGCAGTGCATACAACAGAAAGGCTCACATTCTGTACAGAGAAACTTTTCCTTTATAACTTTTACTAGATATCTAAAGTTGGTGTTCAACGATAAGAGTTGGAATATACAAAAAGACCATTAGACATCATTGCAAATATTGTCGATCATCTTTGCCAAAGCATCTGAAATTGAGAAAGAAATATACTTTTGCCTCCATCAAGTGAAGAGTTATGAAGCAATATCAAATCCAAAGCACAAAAGAATTACTTGTAACAAAGGATTTAGTCAAATCCTAATGCTTGAAATACAGAGTTTCTTAAAAGTGAAATCACATTGTTAACATGAATATCCTATTCCCCATCCAGCCATAGACTTTTGGGAGCAAAACACTGCATAACAGAGAAAGATGCCAATTTCATTTATCATTCAAAGTAAAGGATATAATTGCATGACAAAGAAAAGTATGAGATGTACCTTTCACCAAAATCTTAAAATCCTTACACCACTGTAATGATCCACATTAATAATATTTGCGCTAACACAGACTTAGCTCTAGTTGACACAATTACCAGCCATATAAGGCCTTGCCAGCTGATGCTCTAACTAGAAAATACCCTGTAAGAAATCAAAATTTCAATTACCATCTTAGAAATTGCTAGATGTCAACAGTTGGACAAAATGGTGAACCATCCAAGTAACTATTTTACGAAAAAGAGAAAAGCTAAAACCAGAGTGCATAGATAAGCAGTCTGAATCCATAGCTTACTAGCAGGGGTGATGCACCAACAACCTATCTAAAAGTTGTTAAGCATGATCATAGGGAAGAAAAGAAAAGGTGTGGTTGCCAATCTTCCTGAAAGTTTATCAACATGGCTTAGTGAGGCGAGAGAAAAAGGAATGTCCATCTATCTAAAAGTAGTAACAGGAGCCAGTGCTTTCCTAGGCGGACATCCAATATCATAAGTGTCTCAAGGTTTTACCAAAATGATGCAGTACAGGATATAAATTTTCACTTATAACCAGGAATGTTGTATATAACTGTTCTCCCATACTAAGGGAAAAATGTGCAATAACCACACAGTAACACAATCTAAAGGGATTTTGTTCCGGTACCAAGAATAGTAGTACATCCATTTTCGAAAGTTCTATCGTTCAGACCTTAGTAATGATCCAATATCATATTTATCTCTTTTTTAAACTCAATATCATCACACTTGTTCTTCTTAGGTGGATAACGAATATGCATGCTATATCACTCTACCAATACATATTAAAACTTTATCTATAAGTCACTTACCATCTGCATGAATAATTACTAGTCTGCAGATAGCAAACTAGAATGTGGAAATTTTTTACTGCACAATTTCAGCTACCAAACAGCCTTAAGTTCTAAATTATTAATAACTTAGCATTAGAAATCTACAACCTTTTGGCATAGGTATAATATATTAAATTCTCAATGTGCCAAGCCGCAGTATACCTCACAAATACTCGATAACTATAATGATTGAATAGCTATTTTCCAGGAAAAAAAATTTAATTGAGAATCCCGCCTTTTGTATTTCACACTTCCTAAAGATGAACTTCTAGATCCAGGCTATTACTCATTAACTGCAACCTTCCCATAACAGGGTAGTAAAACCACACGTTCACTGCATTTCCGTTCCAATATTTCCATGTTGCTCTGTGACATGTGTCCTCGCACTGGTTTCTTCTAAACAGTCTAACACTAAATTGCAAGTTAGAATTCAACTTTCCCTCCCTACAACAGCTGTCCACACTAGCACTCACCAAATCACCACACTGCCAGAGAAAACGTCCAGCAGATCACAAACCTAATCCAACATAGTTATGCCAGGATCAAACTACGAACAAATTACCAGATTTACTCAAAACCCCAATAATTGAAACAACGTGAATTACGATCGGTGAGCAGTTCAAAACGAACCTTGAAAGTTAATCATCTTCCCATAATTATATGACAGAATTAGACGAAAATAAGTGGTCAAACAACGGCTTAGATGGGAAAGAACATTCATAATTATCTTGTCTATGAGCAGAAGATACTAAAATTCCCTGAACACAACGATCAAAATTCAAAGGGGGAAACTAAAAAAAGTAACAAAGTCTTGGGTTGTTTGAATTGAAAGACACGACTGAAACAGAAGCTTAAACATGAATTGAACCTAAACTGCTGGCAGTAAATTACTGGCAGAGCGGGCGATTCCATCAACGAGCAAGAAAACAAAACCCTAAACTAGATAAATCAAATGACGAAAACCGCAAAAAGGGTACCTGAGAAATGCAGAGAAGATGATATGCTGAAGAGAAAAAGTGAGAAAGATTAGATCTTTTTTGTTTCCCAACTCAGATTTCAGCCTGGCGTTCTCCCTTGCTCGTTTTGTCAGTCATTTCCAACTTGGTTGAAACAGTTAAATAATAATTTGGTAACATTTTTATAATGAAGTTAGTTACATATAAGATAAAAGGGTGGGTTTCGTATCAGGACATTCTTGTGATTAGATAGTCAATGATGTCTTTTCATTTTTGGTAGCAGAATATGAATTATTAGTTTCTGTTCATTCTAAATTACCGGTTTACCTGGAATTTTGTCTGTTGGATCGTTTGGTTTAGTTTAAATTAGTCATATGTCGAGAGTTTTTTGATTGTTCGGATAATCTAACATGTAAGGCAGAAGTTGTCTCATTTCTGACAAAAAACATTTATGCACTAACTCTTTTCATTGTTGTCTTCATGTTGGACTTGGACATCGCCGATTAGTAAATTCTTGAAAGTATGCAATTATTTATATTTTCCTTATAAGACACTAAACATTTACTAATTTTAGCACAAATGAAACTAAATATTTCAACACTTGATTGATTACTAGGTAGAAAGAAAAAGGTTTTTATAGTAAAACATTGTTTTTTTGTTCTCAATCAGAACGTTGAAATGGCAATGGCAATGGCAGTAATAATTTTAATGTGATTTCGTGAGGACGATCGTTGAAGTAATCGATAAAGTTGTTCTTTATAATTGAAAATTTAAGAATTTAAATTACAAAAATAGTCTTCAGTAACATATAAAAGAAATGTTACATATAATTGGCAAATTTTTTCTGAACCTTATAAAATAGAGAGTCTTATGTAACGGGACACCTTTTCTAGTCTTAACGTGATATTGTAAAATGTTTCATATTCAAAATTTATGTTAATAACCAGTATATAAATATACATATTCTTTTTAACTTTTTTTTTCAAGGGAAAGCAAAACTACAAAGCAATTACAAAGTACGATGGGAGGGTACTCCCGACTAAGTCTTCCATGAGGAGAGTGGCACACTCATGAAGTGCTATATCAAAAAAGGTGAGTCCCAGACTCAAAATAAAAGCATGCGTTGCGAGCTAATTCGCACATCAGTTACTCTTTCAGTAAATATAACGAGGTAGAACAACTTAATTCCTCGTCAGGAGCTTACGTATCTCAAAACGCTACGAAGTACACTGTGACGTTAAATGTGAAAGGGGTGGTGATTTGTTCATTTTGCTTTGGTGGCATTTTACTATTCCCGACTTGATGCCTCTAGTTTGACTAGAAATGAAAGATTCGCTCCCACGATTTTAAACGAAAGAGAACTCACCCGTTGGAATGTCAACTTTCATAATTTTCCAGGAAGCTCTTCTGGAATCTGTCCTGGAAATAAGCTCCACAACTTTTAAATGAAACTGTTAATTTCCGTTCAATTATTTAATTAAATATTTTATATAGATTATAACATAACTAAACTATTATCGAAAATAAATATTAAAACATATAAAAAAGTCAAATTATATTATATAAATCTCAAAATAAATATCCAAGTTCAGTAAATAGTTAAATGCATAATAAACCGGAAGATGAGTTTGTGGGTATTGTGGGAATTATGTATAAAACATAAGGACAAAATGGACTAAAAAATAAGTTCATTAATTGATTTGAAAAATCTACCTAAAAATCATTTTTTTTAGAAGCTCTAAATTTGAGTTTCTTAAAAAGCTATATTTTGTCTGCCACAAAAGTCATATCCATTAAAGAAGTGTTTTTTTATTGTATAGCCAAACACTCATTTTTTAAAAAAAAAAGCTTTTGTGGTGGAGAAAAAGTACTTATTAACCTCCCAAAAGTCCATCCAAACAGGCACTTAGTTACAAGGATTTGTTTCGTCATTGTCAATGGTTATGGACTTGTTACCAGAGATGGGGTTACAAGGATTTGTTTTTCATTATCAATCAATTGACTTGCTCCAAGAGGTGAATTGACTTGTTCCAAGATATGAATTGATCAAATTAAGAACAAACTTAGGCTATCCATCTCCACTAAGAACAAAATCAAAAACTTAATCTATCCATATCCATTAAGAACTCGAATTTTTTCCATATTTCATTAACCTTAGACATCCATTTTCTTAAAGTAAGGCATATCATTATCATCAAGTCGTAAGAAGAGCTCCAATTTCTAATACTACATTCTCTTGAATTTCAATTGGTGATGGAACTTTATATGCGCTTGCTTAGAGACGCTGGTTGGCTATATTTTCTTTCTTTCTTTAGTAAAAGATTATAACCATGATCCTTAGGTGTAGATTAAGCAAATCATGAGTAGACTATTACCCTTCTATTGTTACTTGGATATCCTATAAGTCAATTCAACATATATTCAATAGTAATATATGTTAGAATAATAAATAAACTGAATATATAATTATGTGATTAAGTATATAAATATATAATTTTATATAATTAGGGTTGTTGTGGCTATGCCCTAATGATTAATCACTAAAATATTTTATGCAAAAGTCTACTCACAATGCAAAATATAGACATAATTGATAACTTGATTCAGATTAAATCTTTTATATAAATACGATTTTAACGTATAATATATCAGAATATCACCTTTAGTTCAGTTGGCATATTCTCACCATGTGTCCAATGTAGGCGCAGGTTTGAGCCTTTGTAACTGCATCAGAATTTTGTTTTTTAATCAACAAACAAAAATAACAGCTTTTGGTATAAAGGATCTTCTTTAACCTCCGGCCAGGTCATAACAACCCAGTTTGTGACCCGAAGGATACAAAAAAAAACAAATCATAAAAACACTATAAAAAATGATTTTTTTATAAAATGTACAAACACTTCCAAAACACTTAATTGAAGATTTCTACCTTTAATTAAAAGAAAACTTCCAAAAATAAATCTAAAATGAAAATTTTTTAATTTGGAAGTTTTTTCCAGAATTCGAAATTCTCCAAAAACTAAAACAAGGCAGAGGCTATAAGACTCTGATACCGAATGTAAACCAATTCAACGTATATTCAACAGTAATATATGTTAGAATAAAAAATAAACTGAATGTGGGAGAAATCAAAATACCTTTTTGCAATTAATGTTTTTTCTTGGAAAGTCTATGTTTTGAAATTCTTCTAAGCTCTCGTTTTCAAAAAATCAATGGCATATATTTTTAAAAGGGAAAAGGAGCTTAGGGGACCCAAAAAATCTACAAGAAAAATATATCAATTTGCTCCTATCAAGCACATTGACATATACCACAAAAAACAAGACATTCATATCCATTAATTACATAATGTTGGACCATTTAATATGGAAAAATATCTCATATACTCCATTTTTTTGTATCTTCAAATTCAATTTTTAGTTTATTAATTACAAGTGTTAATGCTTCTCCACTAATTTTCTAACTATTCAATTATATTAATTATTTTGTGAAAGCTTTGATGGTGTCAAATTCAATAAATATAAAATCCTTATTTAAAAATATTTTGTCATATCTATAGAAAAGAAGTAGATTTATTTCTCAATAAAAATAAAATGAAATGAGACTGTATAATTTAATCTAAAATGGTTCAATCTTATAAAATTTGATAATATTAGATTAATCTCCAATCAAAAGATTAATTTCAATAAATTACTAATACAAAGATATCATCATTTATTCAGAAATAATTTGGTTATGGTTGTTATTAAAGTCTAACAATCTCTTTTCTTAGTCCCTTTTTAAACAAAATAAGTTCTTTAATTAATACGCTTATTGACAAACAACTCTAAATAAGTTCTTAATATTTAATTTGTTAACAATTTTAACAAACAAAGAGACCACTAATTTTAATTAATAAACACACAACTTGATTTATTTAATTTAAATTATATACCCATAACATAGACTGAAATTTTTGCCATTTTCCATAATTAGATTATGATATTTATCATAAAATTAGAACAACCAAACATATATGAATTTAATATTCTAATTAGTAAATAACTATTTTGACAATTAAACAACAATACCTTTATTCAATCAATCAAAAATAATTATT
>JANZLY010000213.1:19556756-19568281 GCA_026770305.1 Erythroxylum gonoclados | reverse complement strand
AAGGTTCAAATGGAGATGAATGCTTCATTTGTGTGGCTCTTCCAACAAGTCTTTTCGCGAACGCCCACACTTATGGTCTATGTGATGCTTCTTTTAGCCAATTTCACGGTGCATTCAATGGCTGGCAATCACGTTGTGGCTTCTTCGTCACAGAGGGTTATGGCTTGTAGTGTGTTAACCAAAGAGGAAATGCATCAGGAACGACACAGAGTAGATAGCAACATTTGTAAAACATATCAAGTTGGCAGAAATAGAGGTGCGAGTCAAGAAAGGGACGTGCTTTTGGGCAAATTATCAGCTTCAATTAGTACATCTCCTTTTCAGATTGGGGAGCCTGGAAATCAAGACCTGAGACAAGAAGAGGAGGTGAGACTATGGAACTCGATGGTAGCGGAAGCTTCAAGGATGCAAACCGAAGCGAGACACGTTATTGATGGTGACATAAAGAAACAGATGGTGTCATCTATATCCGTGGAACTTGAACCAGACGATTATGCGGAGTACCACAGGACAGATCTTATTTATCAGATGGGTGTAGCTGAGAATCCAAATAACCCACTTTTGCTGTTAAATTACGCCCAGTTCCTTTTTGCTGTCTCTCGTGACCATGACAGGTACATTTCCACCCATCAGCTTGAATTTTTTCTTCTGTTCCTTGTCTCTCTCTCTCTCCTTTTTTTTTTTTGGGTATACTAAAGAAATAATTGACTCGGACTAACTTATTAAATTTATCGTGGCTGAGATGGTTCTATTCATATCATCCATGGGTGTGGATTAACTTTGAAAGCAGTTCTCTGCTACAAAATTGACTTTTCAGTTTCCTTGATTACATTATTACAGCATTTCTGACCATGTTCCTTCTTGATTTTGTGCAAACTTACAACAGGGCAGAGGAGTGCTTCAAGCGGGCTATAATGGCCGGCGGACCACCCGATGCGGAAGTGTTCAGTCGTTATGCAGATTTCTTGTGGATAGTAAGGAAGGACTTGTGGGGTGCAGAGGAGAAATATCAGCAAGCAATGGCCGTTGAACCCAACAACCACTATCATGCTTCAAAGTATGCCAATTTCCTATGGAATACTGGAGGTGAAGACACCTGTTTTCCCCTTCAGACTTCCAACGACAATTACAACAAGGTTTTTTGAGTTCGAGCGTACGCGGACAGATTAATAAAAACTTTTAAAATCCCTGCAAACGCTAGGTATCACAAGTCGGAAGACTTGATCTTTAGTGTTAGTTGAGGTCCTGGCAGAACATTGTATGCCACTGGAATTCACAATACCAGTATTTGTACCTTAATCAACAGTTTCTCAAGGCATTAGATGTCCTATCTAGGCCTCAGTTTTGTTTATATTTCGTTTTCAAGTCTTGCTTCATACCTGCAATCATTGTCCCATGGTCGATATAGCCACAGTAAACTTATTCAGGAAATAATGAAGAAACAAGGGATTCAACAACATGATTAGGTGGGTCTTTCCCAAATTCGTAATTTGCAAATACTGACGAGTAGCCAACTGTTGAACATTCCCCTTTCTCAATGTTCTATTCTTGGCTTCAACCTCAATGGTAACCAAACAAGGGGGAAAATAGAAGCATCTAGTTTTCTATTTCTTATGTGGCAATTAAGTAAGAACTATAGTTCAGACTACTTCCATTCCATTGTAGATATTAACTCACAGTGCAAACCGATCTTTTTCATGTTTAGTCAAATCACGAAACCATAGTAGACCGGCGCAGACGAATTAAAAACCAATTGCCAAGTCTTTACAAAACTGGGGAATGGTGTGATAAACGCTGTAAAATGAAGCCAACCATAAATTTTCTCTCAACAACTATCAGGCCAACGATACATTGTGACAACTTGTCTCTCCTGCTCCAAGACAAGTTCATATCACCGAGGAGAGCCTAAAATATGAATACAATCAGAATGAAATCGTTCTTCTACAAATAGACATATCAAAACCACGATTAACTCCCAAAAAATTTTGATATCCGGTAAAATAGGCCTTCGTTGATCTAAATCATTCTAGGAGAGCATGCTAGTTACTTGTATCTGGGGGCGACGTGAAAATTAAAAAGTCTCAAATCATGAGAACCACAAAGAATTGCCTCGAAAGCAAAGAATCAGTAGTTGAACTGTTGGGGAACTCTTACAATCACCAAAACCAGGCGCTACGGCTGTCGACAGCCTTGACAGATGAAGATCTGAGAGGCATTCGCCCAAACTCAGAAACAAATCTGTTGACACATTGTTCTTCTTTCATTATGACCTCCCAAACTACTAATACCACTTGAACCAATCTCATATATCTTGCCTGCAATGGAAAAAACAAATAATCAGACAAATAAAATGATACATACATCAACCCAGCAAGTGATAATAGCTGACCCGAAAGAAACAGGATTCAGTAAAGAAGAACAAGGCAAATGATACCAAATTAGATACCTTTCACCCAAATAGGGGGAGTGCCAGACACATTGGCAACAAGAAAGGACATAGCAGCTATGTCTTCACAATTCCAGACATTGAATGAAACTCCACTGAGGAGCAAGGAAATATGATATCATCATCAATTGAGAAAACGGCATCAGTCTTCAAATCCTTGATTCCTTTAGATCTATTGTTCAAACTGTCTTCCTTGTCTATATCAAATACCAATTCAACTTTCCTCACACCTATAGAGTTTGACTGTACAACATCATTCAGAAATTGAAAAAGAGAATCTAATGGAGGATTAGGTTCACTCCAGACAATGTGCATGGAATCAAGTCCAGCACATGATGAATAGTGAGAAATGGATTTCTTAAGCAGATCATATTTCTTCCACGTGTTGATCAAAATATCATACCCCTTCCTGCATTAATAAGTCAAGCAAAGAGTCAATTACACTAGGGTAATGACTTGCATGCTCCTGTACAATGCAAAGTCAATTTACAGCTTAATATATATTTCACGAAATCAAAAAGTCCATCATGCTACAAGTTCGTAAGGCTTGATGATCAAATATGCTTAGAACAAGTACTAGGGCAACAGTTCATGCCAAATATGAAAACCATAGGATCAAGGAGATGAAATTCTACATTCTGTAAAACCCTGCAACCCCATCCTTGAAAAAAAAAAGGAAAATTAAAAAAGATGAGTAAAGAAAGAAAGAATCTTGCCAATGATCAATTGCACCTTAATCTTCCCAAGCCAAAGTTTAATCCCCCTTTGATCTGTTTAGTGATTAATACTTAGCTCAATGGTAAGAGGCGTGCAGTTAGATGCAACAAAACCTTGAGGTCTCGAGTTCGAGTACCAAAGAGGACAATACTGATTAAGGTTGTGGTCGCGTGCAAACTTGAAGTATGCGGGGCCTGTTCGCCCCGGTACGCAAAACACGAACCCAACAAAACCTAGAATGCTTGAATAGAAGGTTGCAAAAGAAAAACTGAAAAGGATCCCAGAATTCTTAAACTCCTTTATGTAGGGGTAAGGCTGCGTACTATCAGACTTCTCCAAATCCTACTTTATTGCGAGACTTCGGACTGAGTGTGATGATGATGAATGTGAATGACGTGACAAGTCACGTTAGATTAGTATTGTGTTACATGACTGACACATATTGTATTTATTTGTCTAATAAAATTTGTTATTTAATAAATTACAAATATTAAAAACATTAAAATAATTATACACTTATTAATATGTTTTACTTCATAATTTTTTAGCGTCATTAATATTTTTAACTCGATAAATAATAAAATTCTTATGTGGTACAAATATAAAAAATACTAACATATGGCGTCTTACGACATCGTTTATATTAAAGCTCCTATGTAATAATAAGTAATAATAAGTGATGATGGCTTAGCTTCAATTACTCACAAGAGCTGTACTCTCCGATTGATGCCAAATCCAATGTCCTTGGAGGCTAGTAAAGACATTTGATTCGTCATCGTTTCATTCATAGGTGGCCCTGATTGGTTGAAGTGGTAAGTCTAATTTCAAATTATAATTTATTTTAGCTTTTTAAGAAATTATTCTCAAGAAAAAATAAAAAAAGCAATCAAGTGACTTCGTTGCATTATTTTTATGTAACGTGAAAAGTCACGTGACTTTTCTGATTCCCCAGGCCACTACAATTCCATTAACATATGCCACACTCCCTCACACTTCACTAGCAAGTAGCAACCACAATGACTGTACACCCTCTCTTCCTCTTCCTCTTTTACACTCATTTAGCTGCATCCCAAGCACTAGCAGCAAGCTACCTTCTCCCAAACGACGCCGTCCACTTACTCTCCTTCAAATCCAAAGCCGACCTGGACAACAAACTCCTTTACTCCCTCAACGAGCCTTTCGACTACTGCCAATGGCAAGGTGTCAAGTGCGCCCAAGCTCGAGTCGTCCGCCTCGTCCTCCAGAACTTCGCCCTCCGCGGCACTTTCTCCCCTGACACCCTCTCCAACCTTGACCAGCTCCGAGTCCTCAGCCTCCGCAACAACTCCCTCTCCGGCCCCATTCCCGACCTCTCCCTTCTTCCCAACTTGAAGTCTCTTTTCCTCAGCCATAACTCTTTCTCTGGCTCTTTTCCTCTCTCCGTTTTGTCCCTCCACAGGCTCACTGTTCTTGACCTCTCTTTTAACCATCTCTCCGGTTCCATCCCCACCCGCTTGTCGCTCCTCGACCGGGCTTCCTCCATCCGCCTCAACTCCAACCGCTTTAACGGATCCGTCCCGCCTTTAAACCAGACGCTTCTTGTTGTCTTCAATGTGTCTGATAATAACTTAACCGGACAGATACCGGTTACACCTACGCTTTCTCGGCTCAACGCGTCGTCGTTTCGGTCTAATATCGGTCTTTGTGGGGAGATCATAAACAAGGCGTGTACCACGCGGTCTCCATTCTTTTCGCCGTCGTCGGGCAATGCGAGTTCTCCGACGGCCCCACTAAGCCAAAGCGCGCAGGCGCAAGACGGTGGGGTGATGGTTGTGTCTCCGCCGTCGCGAGCGAAGCATAAGAGAACTCGTATAATATTTGGAATCGTCGGCGTTTCCGTGTTGGTTACATTGCTTGTGTGTGCATTTTTCGCTTTGGTGAAGAAACAGAAGGGAGGAACAAGCTCCTCGGAAAAGCGACTGCAAGAGATCGTGTCAACCCCTGGCGCGGCTGCCGTAGAACCTTACGACGGCGCAACAGTTGCGAAGACAACGCAGAGGGAGGCTCAGTTGAGAACGGCGGCGAAGAGCGGGAGATTGGTATTTTGCAGTGGTGAACATGAGGCGGCGCCGTACACGTTAGAACAGCTTATGAGAGCGTCGGCGGAGCTGCTGGGCAGAGGTACCATCGGGACTACGTATAAAGCTGGGCTTGATAATCGACTGATTGTCACGGTGAAGAGGCTTGATGCGATCAAAACTGCAACTACGGGTAGTGAGGCTTTTGAAGTGCATATGGATGCGGTTGGTAGCTTAAGACATCCGAATTTGGTGCCCATGATGGCTTATTTTCAGGCGAAGGGTGAAAGGTTAATTATCTATCATTACCAACCAAATGGCAGTCTCTTCAACCTCATTCACGGTAAAGCCTCCGTCTATTTTACGCTTCTAAACTTTTGTTGCTTTCTGTAAATTATGATTTGGGTTTTTCTTGGAATTCTTTCTGCATAAGAGTTCTTTGGATGCTTGATTAGGATCATCGGTTTACATGCATATGAAACCCGGCAAGACTAGGACCTTCTGGGCTCTTTGATGCTGTTTTGTCATTAGCTGGTATTGTCAGGATTTGTGGTGCCCATTAGGGCATTTGAATAGTAACTTGTGGAAAGTTTAGTCCTTTAAACCAGTGCAGCTTTTTGAACTTGACGCTTTATCGCTTCCTTGTAAAACCGACAATCACGGTCTTGATTCCAGGATGACAAATTACTAGAAACTGATACAAGGTCACTGTTGCACATGCTTGCTTTGACCAGATCATCTAAGTGGGATAGAGGTCATTTATCTTGATAAAGGCCACTGCACAGAAAATCGACAGTTTGTGGTGTTTTGAACATCTGATTGGTAAACAGCGTCCACATTGTTCTTGCGTTGCCCACCTATAATACTCATTAATCGACAAAATACTATTTGCTTTTTCCATTCCTGATAGGAGTTCAAAATCTCTTAAAGCCCAAAGATGATACAAATGATTATTTCTAAGTTATGTGATTTTACAAAATGAATATGGATGTTTTTCTTCTATTACAAATGGTCCTCCGTTCTGTTCGGTTCTTGCATTTATAACCCCAACAACTGTTCACAGGTTCAAGATCATCTCGGGCAAAGCCGCTTCACTGGACATCGTGCTTGAAGATAGCAGAAGATGTTGCCCAGGGTCTAGCTTACATCCACCAAGAGACAAAGCTAGTACATGGCAACTTGAAATCCTCCAATGTTCTCCTTGGAGCTGATTTTGAAGCCTGCATTACAGATTATTGCCTCGCCATCCTTGCAGACACTTCTTTAACTGAAGATCCTGATTCTGCAGCTTGTAGAGCTCCTGAAACCCGCAAGTCTAACCGCAGAGCTACATACAAATCCGATGTATTTGCATTTGGCATTCTGTTATTAGAACTAATTTCGGGCAAACACCCATCTCAACACCCATATCTTGTGCCCGCTGATATGTTGGACTGGGTTAGAGCAGTGAGGGAAGGTGACGGTGCAGAAGATAACCAACTCGGTATGCTTGCTGAAGTTGCCAGTGTTTGTAGCCTGACATCCCCAGAGCAGAGGCCAACAATGTGGCAAGTGTTGAAGATGATACAACAAATTAAGGAAAGTGCCATGACAGATGATAGTGCGGCTCCCGGGTATTCCTAAATTTTGGTCTGGATCTACACAAGTAGACTAATACCGGAGCTAACAGCGTGACTCAACAGGTGTGCACCACAATGAGGCAAGAATTTATAAGATGTTCAAGAATTCGGCCATAGGATTGGACGTCACAGCTTGTTGAAACACGAATGTCACCATTTGTATGGCATGGATAGCTAAATGAGTTCAATTTCTGTTCATAATGTTGTATAATATGATAGGATGAAATTTGGATTTAAAAATATCTCTAAAGATTACAAATAATTATAAAATGTTTTCATTGGTCCAAACTAATTGGTGGGTAATCTATCGTAATGGGCCATAATCATTGGACCTTCTGTGGTAATGATTCACTTTCTCTAGGCCCAAATCATCTGACTATCGGACGGTCCAGATTTGTCATCCGTACATACCCGACCCGCATTTATTGTTGTCGACATGAGGGCGGCGTGGAACTCACGCCACTTTTTGGTAAAATAATTATTTCTTTGACTATGTCCTATCTTAATCCTGACCGTTGGATTTGAGTAGATGAGCACTACGTAATAGGGGCGTTTTCGGAAAACGAAGGAAAATCTCTCTAATCGTTGAGGGGGAAAACAATAAAATAAAAGAAGTGTCAGTCGTCTCTCGCTCGCTCTGAGTCCTTTTTAGTTACAGTTTGGAGAGAGAGAGAGAGAGAGAGAGAGAGAGGGAGGGAGAGACTAGAGAGAGGTAAACAATGTCGGGAGGCATAGCGCGTGGTCGTCTGGCGGAGGAGCGAAAGGCTGGGCGCAAAAACCATCCCCATGTCCGTACATCTTCTAACTTAAAAAAAAGGCTGTGAATTTTTCTTTTTTAATATATTTTATATGTGTTTCGTTATTGGACTTTTTTTCTCTCCTTTTCATTCGGTTTCGATGTTTTTCCCGTTTCCCGTTACCCTTTTTGATTTTTGTGTTTTCGTTCATAGATTTTGTATTTTCGTTTTGAAATTCTAGGGATTTGTGGCCAAGCCAGAGACTTTACCAGATGGAACAGTTAACTTGATGGTGTGGCATTGCACTATTCCTGGCAAAGCTGGCGTAAGTGTTGGAGCGATTTCCATTTCAATTGTTTGATTATTTGTTACAATCGCATGGTTTCCTGTGTTTGAACTTCTCCAGTTGTTTAGTCCCTCAAATATGGGTTTTGCTGCGAAATTCAACGGTTCTGGCCTTGTGGGTATATCGCGATTGCTCTTTGTCTTTAGATGTATGTTATTCAAAGTGCTGCTATCTGTTGAAGGACTATGTAGATGTTCTATTGGCTTTGTGGTATCTTTAGTTGTGGTTGGCACTTTATTGCTATGGTCTTTATTGTTCCTAACTCTTTATGTTCGTAGAGTGGTTTCCTGTCAAGACTGGACTGTAATTTGAACATTTTGGGGTTGGATTTCTATTTATGTTGAGTTTTATAGGGGACTTTGATTAGTGGGGAATTATGTTCATAGTCTTTGCGGTGATATAAATTTGAAATTTTGAAGATGGTGAGCCATGGATAAAGTGGAGATACATGGATTCATATGTTAGACAGACTTGTTTTCGTCATTGTTTTGTTGTTCTTGTGGGAGACAAGTCTCTCTCGTACACATACTGGCAGATATTTGCTGAAACTTTTGTACCTACTTGCATGCTTTGCTTTGACTGTCGCCTTTGATCAATCAATATTTTCGCCGTTTTGCATGGTGCAATTTACTTGCTTTACTATTTCAACCATTTCTTTGTATTTTGTTGTAGACTGACTGGGAGGGTGGTTACTTTCCGCTCACAATCCACTTTAGTGAAGATTATCCTAGCAAGCCACCGAAATGTAAATTTCCTCAGGGTTTCTTTCATCCTAATGTCTATCCATCTGGAACTGTTTGTCTTTCTATACTTAACGAGGACAGTGTAAGGCTCACATGTTTCTTCTTATTATAACTTCTATTTTCTGTTTTAGCTACAATGGCAATGAATGTTAATGTTGATTTTGTAGGGGTGGAGGCCAGCCATCACGGTGAAACAAATTTTGGTGGGTATCCAGGACTTGCTGGACCAGCCTAATCCTGCAGATCCTGCACAAACTGAAGGCTATCATCTCTTTATTCAGGTATCCTGAGCTATATGAAATTGGTTTTTATGAATCTCTCTATGTTTGGAACCATTTTTCTGGCAGGAAACTCCTTTCTCTTTTTTATGCTGAAACTTCCCTTTCGATAAAGGGTTGTCTGTAAAATCTTGTCTCCTCTAGCACCAGAGCTCTCAGTTTCTGAAGTCTTGCTTTGAACATCAAGAGTCGGTTGATATTATTTATGCGGTATGTGGCATTTAGCCATATCACTTTGTGTTTGTAGGAGGGAAAAGTTTTCATAAAACAGAATTACTAGATGTCTACCCATATATTTCCATTTTTCATACATCAGTGGTACTGGTGGACTATTGTTTCTGTCTTTCACCACCACAACAAAGACAGTGACAGCTTAAGTAGAATTGTTTCATCGTCATTTTAACTTGTGTGCACTCGAATACAAACAGGATGCTGTAGAGTATAAGAAAAGAGTGCGGCAGCAAGCCAAGCTGTACCCCCATCTTGTCTAGCGTGAGGCATATCATCATCTATAGGGACTACTGGTTCTCAGTAACTTGATGTCTGCTCTTTATGTTCCTTGGACTTGTGGTCGATGGAAATCTTCAACACTTGATAGTTAATGGATGTCATGTTTAACAGAATGGTTGAACTAGCATTGTCTATTCAGATTTCCAGTGATCTTTATTTATAATTTACTGCATACTCGTCAGCCAAAGCAGCTCATTGTTGTTAATATCAGTAAAAGTCCAGCTCTTCCCTTCAACTTTGCACTTGTTTTTTGTGTGATTATGTACTCTGGTTGATGATGGGAATCCGAAATCTTGGGTTTCTTTCATCCATTGTTGTTGAAAACGTACTAAGCGAACACCATGACCTGACCAAATATGATTTCAGCACAATGAACGACTGCGAGCACGTCTAAACTAACACAGAACTTAGTAAGTTCTCGTAATGAGCGAATGGCAAATGAATGTTGCGATTCCAAGTTTTATCTTTAGCTGTTTCTTCAAAACGAGGCCAAGATCCACAAAATAGGCTCAAGACAAATGCCTTGGAGCCAGATTATTGTGCGTCCCAATTGTTAAAGGCTTACGCTTTAGGGCTCTAATCGCCGTCCATCATTTTCAATGGGCGACAACTTTGCTGCCTATTACCCTCCGGCACGGCCGCTGGCGTTACTTCCTGCCAGCCACGCCTCCCACAGTGGCACCACCTGTGCCTCCAACAGGGCAGCATCAGTATTTTACTCAACCCATCGCCTTGCTTTAGCTACATTTGTTGATCAACCATCGGCAGTTGCAGCCAACCTTTACATCTTCCTTGTCTTGAATATAATCTTCTCCACCAATAATTATCTTTCTTTGCAATCTTCATGGACTTTGGTTACCCTTAACGCAAGAGTACATGCAGTTGCATGCGTGACGCTAATGCAAAGTATATTTGATATTGTATTCATCGTGATGTGATAGCCTACACGCCATATATGAAACATGATATAGAACTTGCGTCAACACTCACAGTCTCAAAATGATAATGTTACGGAAGCATGCAATTTTGCTGCTAAAATTGTTCTATTTCTTACAATTTCAGTGGACTACTGAACTCAACGGCTTTTAACATGGTTACTTTAGCAGTATTTTTGGGGTTTCAGATAAAGAGTGTGCTTAGATTTTATCATGAGATTAGGCTATCAGGAGCAATATAAAAATTATACATCCAGCATAACTTATCATACTTCTTAGTCCTATAACTTCCTGTGTCCATTTACTGCTTGTGATTGTGTTTCACGGTTTCACCTCAACAAATGGATGTTTATGCGAACTTCTGTTCTCAAAGTTCTGATGAATAAATATTTGTTTATATGTGCAGAGTACTTCTTCTGCATCTCCATGTCCAACACTTTTTGTGGCTAATCTGGGTCCACAGTGCACAGAAGCAGAGTTAAATCAATTGTTTTCAAGGTAAGAGCTTTTTGAATTAAAAAGATTTCAGCTTTTTTTTAGTACTTCTATCTTTTCGGCATTTCTTCTACCAGATGCAGTGGATTTTTGAGATTGAAGAAGTGGAGCACATATGGGACTGCAGTTGCAAGGCATTACCCTAGTTTTCTTCAAGACCTTTAGTTTGGTGGAGGGAGAAGGTGATCCCTCTAGCATGAGCTTTACAGTTCTTTTTACTTGAGTTATACAAAGGGCTTCAGTCCAATGCCAAATCCTTTTATGTTTTCAAAATTCAACCTTTCAGCAACGGGCTTACAAGTTCTTCTATGATCTCCCCTTGTTAATTTGTAAAGAAAATGGAAACTTGAAGGAAATCTGTTTACTTTTATTCATCATCACAGTGTGTATGTTGGTGCATTCAAAACAAAATAGAGAATTAGAACTATGATTTCCTTGAAGAAGTTGAATTGAAATTCTAGTTTAAAGATTTCTAAATTCTGTTCACAAGTAGGAGAAATGAGTTCGAGTATGGTGATTGTTATTGTGCGGACACACCATTAAAACAAATTGTGAGAAAATTTTTGATATGTCATGAGAATGAAGATGAACCGATGTTGGTTAAAGAGATTTCAAGGAACCACGCTCAAGTATTATGGTTTT
>JANZLY010000213.1:18794146-18805357 GCA_026770305.1 Erythroxylum gonoclados | reverse complement strand
ATCGAGGATCAAATATTAATAGTCTTGAGAAAGATACTAACATAAGATAAGATTTTTCACGGTCCAGTAAACAAAAGATTAAATTGATTAGTGAAATCATGATTGCACGAGAAGTTCTAAGTAGATTTAAAATCCAGGTATCGATGTTTTCCTTGATTGTTTCTTAGTTTAATCTTCATTCTAGTTAGTTAATTGTGTTAATCTATTTTACTTTATGGTTTTATTTTGCATTTGATTTATTTTAAACATTATATTTTGTTAGGCTAGATAATAGAAAGACGTTACGTACTAGCAATTTTAGTCCTCATGAGATCGACCCTTATTTGCCAGTGCTAGCTATAGCTATACTGTGCACTTACGATTTAACCAAAAAAAATTTTAGATAAGAAAAAGATATAAGGAGGGCTCGAGCAATATCAAGGAAGTGTTTGTGTTTTCATTTTGCTCAACCATTTTGATGAGAGGTATATAGATAAGATCTTTGGATAATGGTACCTTATTGAGCAAGAAATTGGATGAAATTTGTATCTTTGTATTCCATGACATTATCAATGTGAAATTTTTTAATCTTATAAGAAAGTTGAGTCTGAATCATATTGGAAAAACGAGAGTAAATAGAAAATAATTCTAACCTATGACGTGTGAGATATCCATGTAAAATGAGAGAAATCATCAACATATATCACATAATATCTTAAACCACCCATAGTATCATGAGGAGTGGGACCTAAATATTATAATGAATCATATTAAAAGGTGTTAAGAAAATGGAATCATTAATAGAAAAAGGTAAAGAACGACTTTTAGAAAGCTAAAATGAGACACAATTATAGTTTTTAGTTTAATAGATCCTAAAGAACCACTAGAAATTAAAGATACTAATTTAGTAGGAGAAATATAATCAACGCTAGAATGGAAAAGATGAGACATGATAGCTCCAAAAATAATTTTGGATGGAAGATGTAGGGAAGTAAGTTCGAACAACCACCCAATCTTATCCCCAGTCCCAAGGATCTCGAACGTCTGTGGATCCTGCACAGTACAATCACGACTTGAAAAATATAAGTCAATACCAAGTTAACATAATTGACCAACATAAATGAGATTTAAGGATAGTTTTGGAACCAGAAAAGTATTGGGTAAAGCTAGTTTAGGTGTTTGAGCAGTGTTTATACTTTAAACATCCATAGTAGAATTATCGGCACTGTGAACAATATGTGGAACAAATGATATTTGTGGATGTAAGAATAGAAGAGTCAGAGTTCATGTGATTGCAACATATATAATCAAAGTATAATGATGATGGAGTAGCTGAAGAAGTTGGAGTTGCTGAAGAAGAGCATAAAGATATTTTAATGGGAATTTGGAAAAACTACTATCTATAGGATCCTCCATAGCAACAATAGTAGTAGCAGGAGGAGGCTGAAGGAACTTGGAAGAATTACTTTTTCTAGAGATCTGTTTGAGTCATTTTCTATATTTAGAGATGTGATGTTAGGCTTTTTACAGTATCTACAGGACCCCTTAAAAAACTTCTTACTAAGTTATGAGAAGTTTGACGAGAGGCGATATGAGTTACAAAGACAACAATAGTAGATGGAATAGACTTCTTATTGTGGAGTGTATTGGGTCAAATTTTTTTTATAATGTATTCGTTGATTATAATGTCAAGAGTTAGCTAGGAACCTCAATGGAGGAGGGAGCTAAGGATGGATCCAAATTCTTCTTGAAAAGTCATCAACAAATGCCACATATGCTGACAATAGAGAAGATTTGCATAAATAGCGATTGTAACACGACTAGGCCATGTAGCGTAGGTAAGTGCTATTTGATCCCAAATTTCTTACAGTTCTAACAAATAGTTGTGGATTGTTTGTCCAGGTTATTATTGCATCCGATAAAGTCTTTGGTAAATCTAAAAATTGATTAACATAATCAAATATAGAATACTAATTCTTTAAAAAATCCTATACCTCTTTAATTGTGTCAAAGTGTCAAAAATCAAGTTTGATCACTTTAGCACATATATTTCAAAACCATATTAAGATTTGATTATTCATTCCATCCGAAGATACTAGTCGATCTATAAATTTTTCCTCTTCTTCATCTGTCATTGTGGTTGGCGTTAGTATTTCTCCAATAACAATTCGTTAAAGGAGGCTTTTATAAAAAAAAATGCTTATTTCTTTATCTCATAAATCATAGTTTGATTCATCAAACATAACATTAATAGGGTTTGATATGTATTGATAAAGCTTAGAAATATCCATAGTAGAGAATAAAATGGAGAAAATGTATCTATAAAGTTTAAATTTGATCAGTCTGACCTTAAAAATGGATTTAGAATGCCAAAAAATCCTTAGGAATTGGTAAGGTTTGTAAAAGAACCAGAGGAGAAAGAGTCGAATTAGGTGGTCAAAGTTTTGGTTAACTCTCTTTGGACCAAACCAAACTAGTGGATCTAAACTGAACCAGAGAAGGGGCAAATATGACATATTCACAAGTGGGGCGATGACACATGAAATATATAATGAGGTTATTGATGTGGCACTACAAGACCATCGTGGACTAATGGTGTTGACTAGGATGATGACATGGCACTGACTAGGATGATGACATGGTGCTGACTAGGATGAAGATGTGGTGATTAATGTGGTGTTAGTGTGAGGAGAGACTATCTTTTAGCTTCTAAGCGATATCATTTTTCTTGGAAGCTAAACAACTTTTTTTAGGTCTTCTTCTTCCTCCTAATGATTTCAGCTAGGGTTTTCAGAGCTCAACAGCTTTCAGTGACACGTGAAGGTGCATGTGGCAATGTCTGGCAATGTTCTTTGAGCAATTGTGATCTACTTAAACAGAAGAATAATTTGGTATATGGCAAATTATTTTTGGAGCATATTAAAAACTCATAATGCAAGGACAAAAGGTTGCAAGGGCAAAGTTAAAAAAAAAACCTACAATCTTTTTCTCTTGCTCACAAAGAAGACTCTGATATCATGTAAAAACTAAGAGCAGAGAAGAAATAACAAATTGAATTTTGTATTTCAATGTGTCTATTCATATATACAATAGCATTGTTATATATATTGAATGAGTCTTAATAAAGAAGGAAAATCAATGTGATAATTATATATAATTACATGCATGATTTTAAGACTAGATTAAGGATAAATTAATGTTAATAGTTGATTTCTAAAGATTCAAAAATATGTGTTAACAGTAAATAATATGTGTTAACAGTAATTTTCTAGCGTACCCAAAAGAAGGACGTTCCAAGCCTAGGTGCCATACCATATAGTTGCTAGAGCTTTCTTGTCACAGCTAGTGTGATATGCATGGTGAATTTTTATCTGTCATTTTTTATCAATTCTAAGCAATAGAGTTTGTCTGACATATGGATATATATATTCTCTAAATCAAGTCTTGGATCTTTTTGTAAGATTTTTCCATGAATCTTATCAAATTTTGAATCAAATCCACTTTGAAAAATATGAACATGAAGCCTAATTATTGATGAATATAATTAGACTACCCCTTTAATTGTCCTTTCAACAAGAGGCAGATCACAGTCTCTTGAAATCTAACAAGTTCATTGTAGTATATTGATAATGGTCTACCATCTTATCTGGTAGTGAAAGATCTTGACTTAATTTAAAAAGACGAGTTTCATCTGATCCATCATAGAAGGTTTTTGAGACAACCTTCCGTGTTTTCTTGGCTATGGAAAGATGAGTAAATTACTGCACCAGTATTAATAGGCATCTCTATAAGTTGAGACCATTACAGAAAATTAGTTTCATCCCTGATAAGGAATACGAAATCTGTGGTGTTTGGTGTAGCTGGAACAATAAAGTTAGGATAGACAATTTAATTTATGAGTATGGACTTTGGAAGAGAAACAAAAGGAGGAATTTAATTCAGGTACGAGTTGCTTTCATACCATCTTGCACAATAACATTGTTGGTAAGTAGAGTTTTCTGTGTTTTATTCTTTTCCTTCTTAGAGAAAATATATGGACACAGTTTACATCGTAGAAATTAGAAACAGTCTTATCATAATCTTATTATCTGAATTGTCGAGAAGCAATTATCTGAATTAAAGGCCAGGCCTGACATTCTGTCCTTTCTCTTCTCTTTGCTAGGGGCACTGGGCCATAACACAATAGTCAGATTCCTGTTGACTACGGAATAATTTCTGCTCGCGGATGCACCTACTGACTGAACAACAATACCGACAATAATGGTATACAACATAGAAACAGAGTCTTAAGCTCCAATTAAATGAAGCCATTTTATTTTACTTGTTTTCTTAAAATAAAGTGGTTAGAATTATTCTATGTAGATTTTAATTAATTAGTTTTGTTTTAAAATTGAGTTTAATAGAAATTTACAGACCGTTTTAAAATTGAGTTTAATAGAAATTTACAGACCGATGATTATATTTGTGATTTTTTTTGAAATTTTAAGTAATGGATATATTACTAAAATCTGGTAAAAGCTACAATATACAATATATTACAACCTGCAAAGGAGAGAAAGGGAAAGAATAGCCCCTACTTTCCAATAGCACAAAACAGACCAACCACTAAAAATTACAGAAGCCAACGCCTCCTCAAAGTTTTTTTTTTTTTTTGATAAATGGTAAATGGTATTTATCAAAAATGGGTTAGATACAACTGATATAGGGGCATACCCCTGTCTGCAGAATCAGTACAAAAGAATCCCCAAAAGATCCCTTACACCCAGAAGGAGGTTGAGCACCTCACTGTGGACCAACAGAACCTATGCGGCCCGTGGGCCAACACAAACAAAAGAACAGGAGCAGCACAAGTCTCACCAAACACCAGCCACCCCGGGAAACAAAAGCAGCCACGAAGAATACATACTAGACAACCCAGTTATTCACCCAGTACCCATCACCCCCCTGACAAATTAGAAATAACAATCTCAACAGGGTACAAACGGAACAAAATTTTGTAGGTAGTCATTTTAATTTTGGCTAGCACATCAGAACAAGTAAAAGAAGCAGCATCAAAAATCATGGCATTCCTAGTGTTCCAGATGGTATACACGGTACAGAGGAAAGCAATGCGGATGGCTTTGCTACGGAATAGAGCACCCTTTGCTTCATTTCGGATCCACTTGACAGCACGAGGTAGGGAGCCCAAAAGTCGTGTAATATTCAGCCAACGTCGAATGTCCTGCCATATCAAGTTAGTAAAGGGGCATTGAAAAAATAAATGGTTGATGGATTCCACCTCACTATTGCACAAGGTACACTTGGGATCCACATCGATGAACAGGAGGTGATCCTTCGTGGGAAGGCGTTGATGAAGCCCTAACCACGCAATAAAGGAGAACTTAGGAGGGAGGTAACGTTTCCAAATGAACGACATCCAAGGTCGCCGCACGTGCTTAATCCGAAATAAGTCGTAAACTTTAAGAGAGGACCATTGACCATTTGTACACAAGTCAAGCATCCCAGCATGTATATCTCGTCGGTCACCAAATTTGGCCAGCAGCATATTCCGTACAGCACCCAACTTTTTCAAGAGAGGGGAGTCCCGAGGGTGAGGCAGCCACTCCCAAATTGACACTCCCCGAAGGTAGACTGCATGGATCCACTTAACCCACAACGAATTGGCTTCCAAATGGATATTCCATATCACTTTAGCAAGCAAAGCAGAATTCCACGTTCTGCAATGTTTCAAACCGAGCCCCCCTTCCGCCTTAGGCGAACAAATTTGGTCCCAAGCCACACGGAAGTGTTTCCCACCCCATAGAAAAAGCCGAGCAAGGGAGGTAATTTTGTCTAGGATAACCACCGGGAGAGGGAAAGTTTGCATCCAGAACGCCAAGACGCCTTGAATGACCGAGTTGATGAGTTCGGCTCTACCTGCATAGGATAAAGTCTTCCCACTCCAGGCTGTAAAACATCTCTCCACCGTGTCTATTAAGGCTGAATATTGAGCAACAGAAACCCTCAAGGGGGCAAGAGGTACCCCTAAGTATCTAACTGGGAACTCGCCCATTTGAAACTCAGATATTTGCAAAATAGCTTCTCGATCAGAATTCCACACACCACCAAGAAAAATGTTAGACTTTTGAGGATTGACCCGCAAGCCCGCCACTCGGCTGAGATGATGCAAGCTGTCAACGAGGATCCGAACCGACGGCAGATCACCTCTAGAGAAAAGCATGAGGTCATCCGTAAAAGCCAAATGAGTAATACCCAGCGACTGACATTTAGGATGGAAATTAAAATCCGAATTTGTCGTGGAGACTTTGAGGACCCGTGAAAGGTACTCTAAGCAAAGGAGAAAAAGAACGGGGGACATCGGGTCCCCTTGCCGCAATCCACGCCTACCTTTAAACATACCATACAGAGAGCCATTGATAGATAGGGAGAAGGAGGTGGTGGTTACACATTCGGAAATCCAATGTAGAAACCGAGGTGGAAAACCCAGCCCCTGTAGCATCTCCAGCAGAAAATCCCAAGACACCATATCGTATGCCTTGGTGAGATCTATTTTCAGCATACATCGGGGCGAAATCCGCTTACGGCTATACCCTCTCGCCAACTCTTGAGCCAAGAAAATATTATCTTGCATGTTACGACCCGGAAGAAAAGCCGATTGGGCCAAGTCAACAATAGAACCCACTACCTTGGTCATCCGCTCCGTCAAAATCTTGGAAATAACCTTGTACACGACATTCAAACAGGATATTGGCCGAAAATCGGACACCGTCGGAACATGGTTAGTCTTCGGAATTAGTGTGATGGTAGTGTGGTTAAACTGCTTCAGAAGCTGCCCCGACTCAAAGAATTCGTGCACAGCAGTTAGAACATCACACCCAACAAGATCCCACTGATTCTTGAAGAAAGCGGCAGTATAACCATCGGCACCTGGGGCTTTATCATTCCCAATATCAAACAGAACGGAACGTATTTCCAAATCGGTAATAGGGCTGGCCAGCTGAGTACACATCTCCTCAGTCAAGAGGGGGCCAGACCTCAAGATGTTAGGATCGAGTCGATCACAAAGCATAGTGGTACCGAACAGCTCCTCATAATGTGTGACCAGGCTGCTTACTACTTCCCCCATGGAGGAGGTGGAGGAGTCATCCGCCTTGCGCAAATGAGTAATTGTATTCATCCGATTTCGTTTGTTTACCAGGGTCGAGAAGTACTTAGTGTTTCGATCAGCCTCCATCAAATGCACCCCTTTAGCTTTTTGTTGGAAAAACAACCGTTCAGCCTCCTGGAGGAAAAGGGCAGTTTTACGCTTCTCCTTCACTAAGGCCGAAACCTGCATGTCAGTGGGGTTATGGAGGGAAAGTTGGTAACATCGTTGGAAATCAAGTTGCGCTTCCTTAGCCTTATAGGAAATATGCCCATATGTCTCCTTATTCAGCCTCTTAAGAGGATACTTCAAGGACTTCAATTTTGTAGCAAGGGTGAACTGGGCTGAACCCCTAACCCAAGGCCCCCAAGCTGCAGAGACAAGACTCGGTAAAGATGGATGCTGGAGCCAAAGGTTGAAGAACTTAAAGGGGCGGTTGCCAGATTCGAGCTTCTGGTTGAAATCCACAATAATGGGACAGTGGTCTGAATCAATGCGCATGGGAAGAAATGTAGCTAAACAGAACCAATCATTCGCAACCCATACCGTATTAACAAGCACTCTATCCAATTTGGCCCACAAAATATTTTTCTGCCATGTATACAACTCCCCTTGTGAAGGGGCATCCTCGAGTCCCATACTTACCCGAAAATCCAGCAAATCTTTCATGAAATAATCAGTAGGGGGCTTACAGCCTAGGCGTTCCGACGCCTTACAAACGCAATTGAAATCACCCATGAGGATCCATGGCATTGTGGAACTGATTTGGAGCCCCATCAGATGATGCCACAGACCCCTTCTCTGTGGTACAGTATACAAACCATATATGCAAGTTACAAGGAATTCTCTATTTGTGGCACGCTGAAGCAACCGGCAATGGAGGTGCTGCTCACCCCTTTCAATAACCTGACATAGGTAATGGGATGGATCCCATAAGATGGCCATGCGCCCCTTGTCAATTAGATCAAAATTATGACTGTAGTTCCATCCTTGAAACCGGTTCTGCGCCAAACCAACCAGACCGGTCACCTGCAACTTGGTTTCCAAAAGACATAGAAATTTGCACTGGTGTTGCCGAGATAAGGTGGCAACACACTTTTGTCTCGAGGTCGTACCGAGACCCCGGACATTCCAGCAAAGAAGACTCATTGATTCAGCCGGGAGGGACCAGCCCCTCCATTCAGCCTCCCAACACCCTGTGACAAGTGCTGCTGTGTCGCTTTACGAGATTTACCTGAATTCTGCCGACTAGGGGCCTCAATGAAACCATCAGTCACCACATCTACCGCTGCAGAAGAAGAAGGCAAAGAACCCGGCACCTGGGCCACCTGACCCGAAGCAGTAGTAGCTGCCACTGGCCGGTGGGACAAAGGAGCAATAGTCTTGCCATTCGAGGTGGGGGGGGCAGCCACTTCTGGATCAGTGGTCAACCCCCTCGACTGGTCATCCAGAGTTGTGCTAACATTAGCCTCAACTGGGAAGGTCTGAAATGGCGCTGCAGCCCTTGGGCGTGGAGGGGCCTTTACCGTTCCACTTGGCACCCTCCCACTAGAATTAACCTGCTGGGTATATTTGTCTGCCGAAGTACGTTTGCCTGTGGGAACCCATTTCTGCTGCTGCGGCTGGGAAGTATGACAGGTAAATACATTATGGCCAAAGTGACGGCAATTACAGCAATAAGACGGGAAAGTTTCATAGACCACCGATTGTGAGAATGTAGGTCCATCCGACAACTTCACATCAAAGCTGGTAATAGGCGGTTTAGAAATATCAACCTCAACAAGCAGGCGAGCATAACCAATTCTGCACCTTTGGGTAGTAACCTGATCAGTACAAAGTGGTTTACCAACCATGGAACCAAGTTTGGACAGCCCTTTAGGAGTCCAGAGGTCCAGCGGAACATTGGGGAATTTAAGCCAAATCGGTAATGCCATAAAATCTCGGAAATTGAAGGCAAAACCTGGTGCAAGATTCTTCAGTATAAGGGTTTTACCAAATAGAACATAAGGTCCTCCAGCCAGGATGCTTGATCGGTCCTCTGCAGTATCAAACCGAAACACAAGCCACCCACCTTCATGAGGCATTAACCTACATTTCACTCCCCACTGTGCTATTAGCCCCTCCACAGCCTTCATTCCCGGAAAACGGCCAGTGAACACACCAACCAAACAAAAACCCCACTCCTGCTCAAGGTCCATACGGTCTTCCTCTAAAATGGTCAATACCTTCTCCACCGGAAGTTGTTCCAAATGCATGCCCTGATTCAAAGCTCTGTTGTGTCGAAAGAGACTAGCAAAGGAAGGTTTAGATTGGGTACCTTGGGAACTATCCTGACCATCAGTTGGCTGAGAATCGGGAGCAAGGCTAGACGCTCCAACCTGCTGACCAGCAGGGGGAAGGTGCAGTGAAGCGAGCAATTGGTCAGCAGTCGAACCCTCATCAGAAGAAACAGGTTCAATGGTGTCGTGACTACCCAGCACAATGTCAGTCTCATCCTCATTATCCTCCTCCGAAGAAGAATCATCCTCACAAACCTCAGCAGTAAGGTAGTCATTGACAATGCCCTTACCGGTTTTAAGAGAGGCACCAACCTTGTTCAGCGCCGGTTTCCTTATTTTTCCTACCGAAGAGCGAGCGTTAACACCACTGGAGGTGGGCTTCATGTTACCCTGTAGAACTTGGGAGAGCAACGAAGGCTTCAAAATCGGGACCCTCGATTTAGCTGGGGCAGCCTGCAAGTTCAACTGGGAGACATCGTCCAAGGATTCAGGGCCAGGAGCAAGGTGCGACGCCGTGGGTGTTTTCTTACCCATGGAGCATAAGGGGCGACCACGCCCAACCCCGGAGGACAAACACAGGGTGGAGGCAGTTCAGATCTGGGAAGTCCGAAACTCCACGAAGTCACCGTAAGTATCGTAGCACACCCAAAAGAAATATCCGATGCACACAAACCAGCCAAGACGAAGATAGGATCGAGATAAAGAAATCAAAGTGGGTGAAGTCTAGGATGAAAAATCCTAGAGAGAGACACTCTCAAAACGCCCTGGTGACACCTCCTCAAAGTTAGTCGTATAGAATCTTGCTTCCCATGCACAATGAGGGCCTCCCTAATCAAATTAACAATGCCTTCCGCAAGCTCATACTTACTTCGCTCGACTTGCTTATAAAGTCGCTTGTTCCTCTCCCTCCAAAGGTGGTAAAGAGCCATCTGAAACGAGGCCTTAATAATGAAGCCATCCGGCCTCCCTCGTTTGGATTGAAGAATAACCTCTTGCAATACATTACTCCATTCATATACAGCATTCAAAGTGCCTATCAAGTGCACTATCTGACTCCACACTGCTTTTCACATTCAAAAAACAGGTGATCCTACTTTTATTCACAAGTTTACACAACACACAAATAGGATCAAAAGTACCAAACCACCTATCCTTAGTTCGCAACCTATTTTTAATAGCAAGCCACAAGAAGAAAGCAGATTTGTGGCATAATACCTATCTCCAAACTAAATCAGCCCAAGGCACCTTCTCCCTCAACTCCATCCCAAGACCACGAGCCGAAGAGGTTAAGAGAGGCCATCAGGAGTAGCAGCCCAATGCATCTTGTCCGAAGTGTTGCTCATAGTAATTTCGCTCATAGTGGTAGCAAGAATATGACCGAATCTGCTCCTGAGCAGGCGATCTCCCACTCCTACAACCCACGCAAGTGAGGCTGCCTTGGGGACCCAGTTTCGGACCCCCAGAAGTTCTGTTTGTAACCATAGAGGACTTCGCATATGCCAATTATCAAACCAGAAAAAAGTGTCCTCATGATTCCCAATTCGATGCCAAATGACAAGATAAATCAAGTCCCTCAAATGTAGGAGACATTTAAAAACCCAAGAGGAGTCATGCTACGCTGGGAGATTCCAGAAACTATGACCCTTAAGACGGTAGAATTGTATCCATTTGACCCACATCGCCTCTTTATCCATAAATAGCCGCCAAATTCTCTTCATGAGCAGACTGCGTTGTAGTAAAGTGAACGAGAGAATGCCTAAAATGTTGGGCCCCATTCTCGAAGCCCAACCAAAGGGTGTTGGACCCCGT
>JANZLY010000213.1:16044044-16054713 GCA_026770305.1 Erythroxylum gonoclados | reverse complement strand
CATGCCACCCTCGCGGGGCACAGACTCGGATATCACTCAAGATATCGAGCACGTGTCTTGCGGGAGTGGGGTGCTACAATAAATCCTAATTAAGCTGTATATTTAGCCAACGACCCCAATTCACTAATTTTTTGAGCTAATGATTCTTTACCACCTAATAGGCTATGTTTAAAATTAAATCAATTCCAATCCATCTAAGCCATTGACACAATTCACAAAATGCAACCTAACAACTATCATACCATATGCAAAATCACATTCAAAGAAAATAACCCGTCCCATACTTGAACAACACATTGTCCTCAATGTGAGAAAGAGACAAACAAACACATAAGGAAACAAGAACATAAATTAAAGTAAAACCAAAAGAAAAATAAAAATAAAGACTAAATTTAAAAACAAAGGGGGTTAGAACAAAGCCTCATAGTGATGAAGGTGGGGATGAATCCGCTAGATCTGAGAGATTGTTGTCTTATCTTTGAATTGCTTGAAAGAGTGAGGGAATATTGTTATCTTATCTAACTAAACCTAACAATTTGATTCAATCAAACTACTAAACATGCTAATTTATAGTCCTTAGCTTGACCTTGCATCCATGGAGGCATCTTAATTATTTGAAGAGAAGGAAACCACTTCCTTGTCCTTAGGAATTTTCCTCCAAGATATAGCTTGCAACGATGCCCATTGACCTTAAAAGTTTCATCCTTAACTTTTTCCAGTTTGAGGTCTCCATGATCGAAAACTTGAACGACCGTAAACGGTCCACTATATCTAGATTTTAACTTCCTTAGGAATAGCCTCAAACTTGAATTATATAGTATAACTACGTCTTCTACTTTAAATTCCTTTTGTTTAAGACAAGCATCGTGCCATTTCTTTACCTTTTTCTTATAGAGTTTGGCGTTTTCGTACGCATTATAACTAAACTCTTCAAGTTCGTCCAGTTGCAGAAGTCTCTTTTCACCTGCTTTTTTCCAATCAAAATTTAATGCTTTAATCGCCCAGTATGCTCGATGTTCTAATTTAACCAGCAAATGAAAAGCTTTCCCGTACACGAGCCTATAAGGAGTTGTTCCAATAGGTGTTTTGAAAGTTGTCCTATAGGTCCATAAGGCATCATCTAGCTTTATTGCGTAATCATTCTTGGAGTTGTTCACCGTCTTTTCCAAAATTCGTTTAAGCTTTTAGTTGATAACTTCCACTTGGCCACTAGCCTGAGGATGGGCTACTCATGTTTATAACCTACAAGAAAAAGTTAGTAACAAAGCGTAATAGGATCCTCACACACTAACTCTTATGTTTACACTCGAAATAATATAAGTTCCACTCGTGTTTCACTCTATTTTTTGTTTTTCACAATGTTAATCTCACCACTCTTGCCTTTTTTTTCACTCAAACTAGCCCCCTTTTTATGTTCTTAAAAGAATCAAGACTAACAAATCAAGAGGAGTAATCGGTTAAACAATGGTAAATCTTAAAAATTAGAACTTTAAAAACTTAGCTGAGGCAAAGGGAAAACACAAAGAAAATAATAATTAAGGAGTTAAGGAAATAAGATAACTTTAAGAGGAAGAAAAAGATATGCAAAAGAATGTATTAGAACTCAAAAAAGAGAAGCGAACAACCTGTAATTGCTTTATCACGCATGAATTGTCTAACAAATAGTGGAGCAGGAAATTATTCAAAAATTAGACAAATGATCTAGAATAAAATAACCAAACTTAGAAAAGGAAAGAAAATATCTTATGAATAATTGTATTAGAATATGATTCTTTGATTACAAAAATGAATCAAATTGCAATCCTAATAGATAACTCAATCAGATGCAAGATACATAAATCAGTTCACAACTTCTCTTTTTCTTTTCTCTTTTTTTGTTTTGTTTTGTGTTTTGTGTTTTGTTTTGTTTTTATTAAACGTGGTTTTCTTCTTCTTCTTTTCGAGAACGAAACCGATTCAAAATGAAAAGAATGATCTGAGCTTTAAAAGATAGCAACAAAAGAATTACAATGAATATGAAACTAAACTTAAGTTAAAGAATGAACTGAAATTGTAAATCACAAGGACTCCAACAAAGCACAAAGGAATCAAACACCAAAAAATGATAACGAAAGGATAGAAACCTGATTTTTGCAAACCTAAGGCTCTGGTACTAAATGATACGAACCCACTATGCGACTTGCCCTAGGAATTCTTGATCCAATTGTTATGCGTGCCCAGAATCCTACAAAACAAGTGGAACGATTAGATTAGAAACTTAAGGAAGCTGAATCCTTAAAACCCCGATCTTAAAACACCACATAGGTTGATCACTCCCTTGATAATTCATATTTGTATTCCACCAAGAACACAAAGAACAAGCAAAGCTTGCTAGAAAATAACTCAATTTTTATTGATAGTGATGATGATATTATAATACATTAGATAGCCCTTTAAATAGGCATCAAGTATCCTAATCTTATAAGGAAAGGGTTTTCTTACCTATTCCTAGTTCATACCTAAGTAGGAAAGACCTAAATAAGAAAGGGAATCCTTAATTTGAGGATACAAATCAGTCTTGAATGTGGATATCTTCTAAATTAAGGAAAAATATGATTTATCAAGATATGAATGAAAATTATTAAGGAGCAAGTCTTAATAAAGCCTTATTCACTAAAAAAACGTAAATTTGGGCTTAATTAAATCAACATAACTAGCCCACTTGTTGATTTCATCTTAATTACGCATATTGGGTTTCCTTCAAACCCGTGCGTGATGATCAGACTTGTATCTTGGATTCCAAGCTTAGTTCACCATGTACTGAGTCTTGTCCAACATCTTGTACATGAAGATAAATAATTAATCTTGGTAATGCGTTAGCACCTTCAATAATAGCTTCCTTTTCTTGCATCTCTATGATTAATCCTTGCAAAGTTTCTTTCATTCATTTTGCTCTTGATCTATTCATTAGACCCCCATTTCCTTACACTGGGTCTCGGGAAAATTTGCTAACATTATCTGGAGCCATTCGGTCATTATCTTAATCCGCATCACTTAAGCTTAGGCATTTTTTATATCTTTTCTCATTCTTTTGTATCGGCTTTTAGCCAACACCAAGATTTCATCCCAATTGCCATTTGTATAAGCCATATTCATAATGTGAAGTAAATATTTAAACAAATCTTAATAGTTATGTCTTGTAAGTATTGGGAAATAAGAAGGTATATTTAAATCATATATTTCTAATCTAATTTTCGCTCGTACCAAATTAACAGTAAAAAGTAAATTACTGTTTAAATAAATTTTGCAGTCAAAACTCGACAAAAGCGCTGTGCACATAAGCGTAATTAGTGTAAAGATAAATAGAAGGCAAAGCCATAATTCAGTGGTCCCCTGGCGACACGGTTGTCTTGCTAATGATAAAAGGAAACGAATTTTTCAGGATTACTCTCCACTCAAAAGTAAGGTATAACCTTTATGGAACTTCAAATGCAAAAATATTAAACTACTATTTTGCTTGTGTATATATATTTTTCCTTAATTTTTGGCATTCGTATGTCATTTCGTTACCAACGTTTCAACCTTGCCAATGCAGTTCTTGGATGTAAGAGACCGTTTCTAGAAGCTTGTTGCCACCAAATTACGGAACATTTTATTAATACGACCAAAGCTTAAAGGTTTGGTAGAGCATTGAGAGGCCTCTTTGTGCACCACGAGGGGACCTAACCTTGGGAGTAGCTGGTACCTTCCACCACCTCTTTACTAGCGCCTCTCGTATTCTATATAAATATGGTCACCCACATTCTTTAAACTCCTCATACTGACCCTTCAGTTTCGCCATTACTTCTTTGATTTAACCTGCTCAACCGAGTTACAATCATTAATTGTTTGACGGACCAGGAGAACTTCTGCCTGATATGGCTCCATCTACACTCACTGCTCTTGCAGAAGAGAAGACCCTTCAGGCTAGCTTTGTCAGGGATGAAGATGAACGTCCGAAAGTTGCGTACAACCAGTTCAGCACTGAAATTCCGGTGATTTCTCTTGCTGGAATCGACGAAGGCGGTAAGAAAAGAGCTGAGGTTTGCAAGAACATTGTTGAGGCTTGCGAGGACTGGGGGATTTTTCAGGTGGTTGATCACGGTGTTGATACTAAGCTGATTTCTGAAATGACCCGTCTTGCCAGAGATTTCTTCGCCCTCCCACCGGAGGAGAAGCTCCGTTTTGATATGTCCGGTGGCAAGAAGGGTGGTTTCATCGTATCCAGCCATTTACAGGTACGTATAAGCTTTTCTGTCCCTTACAGGCTGTCAAACTCTAGAGGATCATGTTACTTTCCCTTTTGGCTTCTTAACATGCTTGAAACGTGCTTCCCAACACGTGTTTGAAGAGATATCAACTTTACTTTAGTTGGAGCACTGAAAAGCGGAAATAATAAGCCTTTTGGTGTGTTTTTGGTTTCTGCTGCAATCTGTTTATCTGAGATATACTGCTTTGAGTTGTTCTTGTTATTGATTGATTTTAAGTGGACATAATCAAAAGGGGTGATAAAGGATACTTACTGAAAATGACATTGCATAAACACACAAAAGCATTTCTAGATAACTATTTTTCCTAGAAAGTTGACTCCTTATAGTGAAGCTGGGAAAATTGAAGTTTCTTTCGTTGAAAAAAGAACCCAAATAGGCGTTGTTAAACCCGAATTCTTAACGCAGGGAGAGGCTGTTCAAGATTGGCGTGAAATTGTGACCTACTTTTCATACCCTCTTCGCACCAGAGACTATTCAAGGTGGCCCGACAAGCCAGAGGGTTGGATTGCAGTGACTCAAGAGTACAGTGAGAAGCTAATGGGACTTGCATGTAAGCTTCTTGGAGTTTTATCAGAGGCCATGGGTTTGGAGACAGAAGCACTGACCAAGGCATGCGTGGACATGGACCAAAAAGTTGTGGTCAATTTCTACCCCAAGTGTCCACAACCCGACCTTACTCTTGGATTAAAACGCCACACCGATCCAGGTACTATCACCCTTTTGCTTCAAGACCAGGTGGGTGGTCTGCAGGCTACTAGAGACGATGGAAAGACGTGGATCACTGTTCAGCCAGTCGAAGATGCTTTCGTGGTCAATCTTGGTGACCATGGCCATGTAAGGCTTCATCCTACCTACCCTTCCCTTATGCCTTTAAAGTGTTCTATTCACTGATTTAAATTACCGGGGTACCTGGTTTTAGACCCTGTTTGACAATCACCAACTTTCCACACGTCTTAATCTACCATTTCTGGTTCTGAAATGTACCAGAATTTTGTCATTTCTCTAATTGTCTGGTTAAGAGAAGGAAACAATAATGTATTCTTAGATATATCTCTACATCCCAATAATGAGTTACATAACAGCTAACAATTAAATGAATTTGGTTGAGATGATAGCTGATTAATTGACTGATTTATGACGCAGTACCTTAGTAATGGGAGATTCAAGAATGCAGACCATCAAGCTGTGGTGAATTCAAATTGCAGCAGGTTGTCGATAGCTACATTTCAGAACCCAGCACCAGATGCAACAGTGTACCCTCTCAAGATCAGGGAAGGAGAGATACCAGTGTTAGAAGAGCCAATTACATTTGCAGATATGTACAGGAGGAAGATGAGCAAGGACCTTGAACTTGCTAGGCTAAAAAAGCTAGCTAAGGAGAAGCAGATTCAGGAGCTTGAGAAAACTAAATTGGAAGGAAAGGCTATTGAGGATATACTTGCTTAAGAACTGTCGTTACCATTATAATGCATGTTGCTAGCTATCTTATCTTTTTCTGTTCGATGATTTGAAAGAGTTGTTTCCTGTTTGTTCATGTAGTCTGATGGATATGATGATCTTTATCTTGGCTTAGGCCACTTCAGGTGCCGGTGAGAGGCATAGGGAAAATGCCAATTGAGTTGGAGCTCGTTGGAAGCTCCTCTCTTCTTTATGTATACGACTCCAATAAGTTAAGCCAATAATAATTCGTAAATCTGCTGTTCTTGCAAATTCTGAGGATGTTGGTCATCATGTTTAAAAGACATGTTTCTGGGAACTCTTAATTTCCATATCGTGAAACTTTCCCTGCCAAAGTGAAGGGATTGACTCCACCTCTTAATTCCCATGTCCTAAAACTTTATACCAAAGTGGAGGGATTGAGTCCACCTAACCTCGATCCGTCCATAGAACCATCGGTACCTAAATATTGCTCGAATAAGTATAGCAGTACAATTTACAAATGAATGTGAAATATAAAGAAAGCCAATTAAATATAGTTCATGTTCGCTTGTTGATCTTTGAAAAATTATAAACTATTCAAACATTAAATTCTGAGTGATCTCTTAATTTAATTTGAATTTTAATGTTAGTAAATTTTGACATTTTTATTGTTAATAAAAGTGATATGACAATGTGGATCAAGGAATTAATTTAAAGAAAGATTAGGTATTATAATTTAGTAACACTTGCCAACTACACGTTAAATTTAGAGATGCCCATAAGTCTAGATTCAAGTGTTTTCAATGGCCAGTTTATAGGTAAAAGTCAAAGCTTAGGCTAACTCAAGATCTAACTATTCTTAGAAGAGTTGGACTTCAGGTAGACTTACATTAATCCAGACATAGACTTAATTAAAAAAAATTTATTTTATACTTTTAATTTTTTAATTATTTTTAAAATTTTGATACTGAGCCGTTGTCATCCCTAATTAATTTTGTCTGGGCTTGCAATAATATTACATAGGTATCCCATTGTTTCCATAGCCTTTGTCTTTTGCTTGTGGTCCTAAAGGTGAAAAATGAAAGTAATTATATTAAACTAGCAAAAGTTACTGTCCACCATGCTCAAGGCAAAAAAACGAAAAAAACTGCCACAATTAGTATTACAGCAACCAATTCATTCTCATTACTTGACTAACTGAGTTTTGTTTATAATTAGAAATGAAAATCGCTCGAATATAGTTCACAAACTGTTCTGCAAGATGTTTATCTTCTTCCATTCCTTTGTATTGTATAGTCTCATATTCTTTTCCCTCAATATCGAATAAATGACTGTAGTAAAAGCTGTATAGATAAGCAAACCATCCACTTTACCCTGCTTAGTACACCCTATGATCATATTCAATGTCTCCCTCCATTCAAGTCACTAGTTAGAGAATTGTAACATAATCATAATCTACTCCATATGTAGCCAAGTGACTATTGCAGCTTTAGGATTTAAAGCTTGTTTCCAAATCAACTCAAACCAATGCACACCTTAAACATTATTGAGAATCAAGTGATGACAAGATCTATTAGTAAATGTACCTGCGGAGGAGACATTCCAAATGATTCTATCCTTCCGAGCCCTTCAAGGATTGGTGGCAAGTAATCAACAAGCAAGGAGAAGCCTTTGTAATTTCCTCCCCAATCTCCATTTTGGATTAGTGATGATCCATTTACTATCAGTAAATAGTCTCCAGATCCTCTTATAGAGTAATACTTTCTACATTTGGGTAATTGAGATGATCCCCAATCCACCTTGTCTCTTTGGGATGATGATGCCACACCATTTCACCTTGGCCTGCTTGCAATTATCAATTTTCCCTTACCGTAGGAATGCTTTTAATACTCTATCAATTTCTTTGATGACTTTCTTCGGCGAACCCATATGGGCAGGCCAATGAATGTGTATACTACTCAAAACTGAATTAATGAGAGTCACACTCACTCTAGCTGCCATGGACAAAAACTTATGTTGTCAAGCATTAGCTCTTCCTTTAAGTTTCTCAATCAAAAGAATGAAATCAGAAAACTTAGGTAGGCCAAGCAATATAGCGTGCTCCGTTCTTAAAGAGAGTTTATATAGACAAAGTTTGGTGATGAAATGATGCGGACGAATCCTTTTCATATATATGAAGGAAGCATGGTAGTAGTAAGCTGTTATTGCGGTTGATGAGTTGATCCAATCCGATCATTACTTTTCGCACAAAAGGACCCATTCTGAATTCTGATGCAAAATGATGCGTGTAGGCCTCTTTCTTTTCGGCTGTTAAAAAAGCCACCATAATCTTTAATTGGAAATTTGAGTCTTCAGTTATCATTCAAGTTGAGTTTGTAAGCACAAAAATAGAAGAACGAAGTTGTCGGTAGAACCAAATGCTGAAAAGTAGCTGCAGGACACGATGGGTCCATGAGCTGGGAACGACCTTTGGGCCTATGCCCAGTGGACCAACCTGCAACTATCAAACTTATGTCATAAAGAAATATGATCACTTCTCCTGAATTGAAGAGATTGAACATGGCAGGTTCTTGCCACCATTTTGTACCTCATAAATCAGCTAATTCATAATCGTATGTACGTTATTGCCCTCATTAGTTATTCACTTGCCCTTTCAAACTATAGAAGAAAATAATGTACTGGGATGACAAAATGTCCGGCCTTAATGGGTCAGCTTTGGCAATCGAAGACTTGTAATTATTCTATTTTCTTCCTTCGTGGCCCCCTTTAAAGACCATGATACTCGCATACTTTTTCTACATTTACTCACTGCAGAGAGAACTTTCCTGCTTGTCAATGGCGACAGATCCCGGAGCAGGTACAATGTAGAGAAGAATATATTAGCAAAACCCTTCTGTGTGAACATGCGTAAGTGCTTAGGCTTACACGTTAAAAAAAAAAGTAAAAGAACAAGATAGATTTCGATTTTCAAGTCCAAAGAATGGGACGATCCTTTAAGGAGTGCATTCAGGACCTGATATGGGCACTTTGAGTTTTTGGTAATGCCTTTTGGATTGACGAATGCTCCGGTGACTTTTATGGCACTGATGAATAAGGTATTTCAATCTTACCAAGATTACTTTGTGATTGTGTTCATTGATGATATCTTGGTGTACTCGAGAAATAGAGAGGATCATTTTGAACATTTGAGGCTAGTTCTACATATTATGAGGGAGAAATAGTTGTATGCCATGTTAAGCAAGAGAAAATTTTAGCTTGATCAAGTGGTATTTTTGGGCCACATAGTGTCTAGACAGTGTATAAAGGTGGACCCAAATAAAGTTGAAGCAATGATGAAGTGGGAAGCCTCGAAGAATGTATCTGAGATTCAGAGTTTTATTGGATTAGCAGGATATTACAGGAGGTTTGTCGAGGGGTTTTCATTAATCTCAGCCCGTTTGACAAGGCTTCTGAAGAAGAATGTACCCTTCAAATGGAAGGATGAATGCTAGAGGAGTTTTAAGGAATTAAAACACCGGTTGACTATAACACCAGTGTTAGCTATTCCATCTAGATCTGGAGGACATGTAGTATACAGTGATGCTTCACACCAGGGATGTGTTATGATGTAATATGGCAGAATAATTGCATATGCATTGAGACAGTTGAGATCTCATGAATTTAACTATCCGGTTTATGATTTAGAACTTACTGTAGTGGTAATTGCTTTGAAGATTTGGAGTCATTAATTGTATGGTGAGACATTTCAGATATTCACAGATCATAAAAATTTAAAGTATTTGTTAAGTCAGAAGGAGCTGAATATGAGATAAAGGAGATGGATTGAGCTATTAAAAATTATGATTATACGATTGAATATCATCTTGGTAAAGCTAATGTGGTGGCTGATGCCTTAAACAAGAAATATAATAGCAATATGGCACAGATTCAGACCTTGAGATTACCGAATCTAGTTCAACTGAGATCCTTGAATGATAAGTTAAATTTGGGACAAAATGAGGCATTATTAGCTACACTGAAACTTAGGTCATTATTACATGAAAGGATCAGGAATGCTCAAAGTAAAGATCTAAAATTAGTGAAACTTATTGAGAAGTTGAAACAAAATTTGAATTCTGAGTTTGAATTGAGAGATAAACAATATGGTTGAAACAAAGATTGTGTGTACTTGATGTCGATGATATGAGGAATAAGATTTTGGAGGAAGCTCACTTAGCAGCTTATGCTATGGATCCTGGTACTACCAAGATGTACAATATGCTGAAACAACATTTTTGGTGGCCAGGGATGAAGAAGCAACTGGCAAAGTATGTTGCTAAATGTTTGACTTGTCAACAGATTAAAGCTGAGCATCAGGCTCTGGTCAGAAAGTTACAGTCATTACTTATTACGGAGTGGAAATGAAAGAGGATCACTATAGATTTGATTATGGTTTTACCGAGAACTCTGAGGCAACATGATGCCATGTGGGTCATTGTTGATAGATTGACAAAATCGGCCCATTTCTTACCTATGCGAGAGAATAATACAATGGATCAATTGGTCCGAAGGTATTTTAATAAGGTAGTGAGGTTGCATGGTGTTCCATTGTCTATTGTGTCTGATCAGGATCCCAGATTGACTTCTAGATTCTGGGGCAATTTACAGATAACATGGGGTATGAAGCTAAACTTCAGTACAACATTTCATCCTCAGAAAGATGGAAGAGTGAGAGAACTATTAAGATTGTTAAGGATATGCTCAAGGATTATGTATTGGAGTTCCAAGGAGCATAGGATCAATATGTAGCCCTTATTGAATTTGATTACAACAATCATTACCACAGTAGCATCGACATGGCTCCATATGAAGTGTTATATGGCAGAAAGTGTCGATCACCATTGTATTAGGATGAAGAGGGCCTAATAATTGTTGAAGGCCCATAATTGATTCAAGACACTATTGATAAAGTGAAATTGATC
>JANZLY010000213.1:16018580-16033765 GCA_026770305.1 Erythroxylum gonoclados | reverse complement strand
TTTATGATAAAAATAATAATTAGTTTTAATGATAATAATTTAAAATTTTTAATTAAAGTATAAAGTGAATATTTTTTGATAAAAATAATTTATTAGTGAGATTAAATAAATAAAAATAAAAATAATTTAAGTTAAAATTTTTACTTTAAATATAAAGAGATAAAAATATAATTTATTAATTAATTTATACGAGAGAATTGAAAAGAAAAAATATATTAAAATTTCTCAACTTTCGTTAAACAACAACTTGGCAATTCTCAAAAAAAAAAAAAAAACAACTTCAATTAATGCAAGCTCTGAATCAATTGATGCACGCTCTGTGCATTCATAGTTTGGTGTGCAAACCTACATTTAACAGACATATTGCCGGTTCTTTAAGAAAACCGGCCAGCTTTTGTTACAACAAGTCATAAACGAAAATCAAATTGGTTCATATTTATTTTTGTCAAATTGATTTTATTGATCCAGTTTTAAAAATATTGGTTAAAAATTATAAGTTAATTTAAGTCAATCTCAAAATATCAATAATCAAAATCTAATTTGTAAAATCTATAATAATTTAATTATTTAAAATATTGATATTAATATAATTGGCAGATCATGAAATTACTTCATAATCTAATTAATACTAAATATCTGTTTATAATTAATTAATTTATGAAATAAGCTAATCACAGACATTATGCATCTCCCACTACACATTTTGAGAAACTAAAGTAATGAGGAATAGACTAGGCTTAGAAGCACAAATGAGTCGATCAAGAAGCTTATTATTTACTAAGTAAACCTGCAATTTGTATTTAACAATGGATGACTAGTACATTTTACTTAGTAACCTCCTGGAAAACAAAAGGAAAACGATGGATTAAGCTAGATAAACAGAGTGAATCAAATGATAAATCCATGTCATTAGAGCTAGGAAACAATGATAATTATGTGTGAACACAAGAGATTGATAAAGTATGTATGGCTGGTTTGTTCCAAGTGGCATTGGAGGTAGGAAATCAATCAAGCATAGACCCACTTGTGATATGACTACGTGTCCCATAAGACCAAGTCATTGCACCCTCTAGTCCATCCATAAAGCTCCACACTTATATTGGTTGATGTAACCGTGAAAACACCCCATTTCAACTCGTTATTGCTTAGTGGTTTTGAGTTCATACTAGCTAGATTATAAGTTTTTATCGTTTGTTAAAGTTTCTATTGCGTGGCTTTAAACCAACGTCCTAACACTTTGCAAATGATTGAGAAATGAGAATCCTTTTCACATTAGAGCTTGGAATGAAAGAGACTGATCCAAAGAAAGCATCAACTTTTCTACCAAATCAACATTTTGTGTGGTAGAGTGGAAAAGTCCATCGGTTTGCTTTTTCTCAACTACGATCACTTGAGGGCAACTCTTGCTTCAAGATTTATGTTAGCGTTTTACTTGTGTTGCCTTCCCACTTCTTTTTTCATTTTCGGTTCCCTTCAAAAGCTTCCTTTTTTCCCTTATGAGTTGTAGACACATGTCATAATTCTGTGAACCTACTCCCAAGGAAACATCTTCCTGCATCGACCTAATTTAGATCGTCTTCTTAAGTTTGTGTAATGATTGCTTCCACACAACCTCTCATGTGATGGTTAGAGAAAATATGGAGAGTTCGGTTTATTTCCTTCTACAGAATTAGTCAATGTTATGAAAACTTAATCAATGTCAACATATGCCATGAGATTTCGAGGCAACCTCATTTAACATGTCTGTGATCATTATTTTGACGGTTATATTTTCAAAAATGATGGTCAATCAAATTAGACAAAAACAAATTTGAAGCCGACACATATGTGATTTTAGTTTTATCAATCTGTAACATAAATATAATTATCCAATATTAGTCCAAGTTACACCAAATGTTTGTTGTCAAAACTTGTTGTAGTACTTACAAAAACTTATATTTAGTTCATACATGCGTGAAAACTGAAAAGAAAGTGCATTCTGGATCTGTTATTAGGACCCAGAAAGGTAAAGACGCAAAATAACCAAAAACGTTTTTGTAGTTATTATTGTTGAATTTAATTATTAAAATCTTCAAATTTTCAATCAAAACCAAAAAGAAAAGAAAGAGAGAGGAGAGAAAAGGAGTCTCCTTTGACCCACAGGCCCTCCTTCTCTCCTTCTTCTTTTCTTCCTCCTTTCTTCTTCTCCATTTCCTTTGATTTCCAAGAAATTCTGTGACCAACCGGTCTTGTGGGTGTCTCTGATTATTATATTCCGACAACATACTCTATAAAGTTCGACATTTTTCCCGTGGTTTTTTATTCTTTCAACACGTTGTTAATGGTAAAGGTTTTATCTTTGTATGTTCAATTGTGATTGGTTATCAAGGATCATGGGCGCTTGCTTCTCCACAATCAAAGTCAGTGGTTCTAACAGCAACAATAATAACCACCATAAGGCCGCCGGAGACGGCGGCAACGCGACTGTCTTCTCCGTTCACAAAAACCGGAAAGCTGGAGCCAAACCTCATCCGACTTCGGTTGCGCCACCGTCAACTATCAAGACACAAGCTTCTCATCAGAATGAGACCCAGAAGAACCAACGACAATTTCAGCAGCTAAAAGTCAAAGGGAAGCAGACTTCGAAGAAACATAGTGGTCTGATCCCATGCGGCAAAAGAACGGATTTTGGGTACGACAAGGATTTTGATAAGCGGTATACGATGGGGAAATTGTTAGGTCATGGGCAATTTGGCTACACCTATGTCGCCACTAGTAAGGCTAATGGTGATCGTTGTGCGGTAAAGCGGATTGAGAAAAATAAGGTATTAGTTTGTTTGTTTTGCCCTTGTTATTTCTTTCTAGTCAATATTGCCAAGTTGGGTTCTTTTTGCTTGTTTAGTCTCTCATTCCCTGGTATTTGTGAAAGTTTGGGACTTCGCAATTCTGTTCATTCTTGTCCTTTTGTACTTTTCAAATGATATTCCAGTTAATGGGTTGTTGGAGAAACCTAGAGAGTCGTTTTGCTTCTTTTTTTGGTTTTTGTTTTATGAACAAATCATTATGGTCAATTTCATGTCGGTGTTGTTATTAGCGGTGGTTTGATTCCAAAGATTCTTGCTTGTGGATAATGGCGGATTGATTACAAATTTCTTGATGCGTATTTAGCTTTTCAAGTAGATAGGTTCCCTTCCTTAATTGTCGGTTCTAATACTGATCTGTCTTCCTTAGATAGCAAGCGCCGTTTTAGGTGTGTCTTCTGTTGTCTGAACGAAGATCACGAGGACGTTGGATGATATTTCTCGAATTGACAGATGTATATCTTATAATTCTGAGGATCCAAGGATACTTTCTTGTGATATTTGTCTAGACTGGATTTGCCACGTTTTATGGTCTAATCCTAGTTTAATAGCATGCGTGTCGAAAACAGTTAACCGGGTAAATCCAAGACATTGTTTCGAGGACGATTAATTGATCGAATGTTGCCACTATTAACTGTAATGATGACACTAAATGTATAGTGATCCTGATAATCAAAGTTAGGATGCATTCTCACCAACCGTAGTATTTGTGTTCAAAAGATGTGCATCTTCTGTTTTTCACTTGCGGGATTGGAAAGAGCTCGTGTTCTGCTGCACATTGCACAAAGAAGTTCAGAAAATAACTCCTCAACAAACTTGTCCTTTCATGGTTGCCCCGTGAAAAGTTCATTATTCTTTTTTTATTGTTTTATCTCCTTCCGCAGTGCTTTTAACAGCTGGTTGGCAAGGGGTTGAAATTTCCTTTCTTTCTTGTATAAGGACTTGGTACTGATTTAGGGTTCAAAAGACTAAACAAATTTGTGACTGGATAATGTGAAGGCTTAAAGATGGAGTCCATTTTTCTGCACTTGGCTATCAGAAAGCCTAATGATTCTTAATATTTTTCTTTAGTTACTTGTTCATTTACATATTGTAATCACCTTTGACTTTGTTGGTAGATGGTTCAACCTATTGCTGTTGAGGATGTTAAACGAGAGGTTAAGATATTGAAGGAACTTGCCGGCCATGAGAATGTGGTTCACTTTTACAATGCATTCGAGGATGATTCATATGTATATATAGTCATGGAGTAAGTAGTATCATCTTTTCTGAACATCAAAAGCATCATTTTGGTTGGATTAGATATAGTTTCTTTTTCTTATTAACATGCATTTCGTATGTTTCATTTGTTTCTGCGATGCTCATTCTTACTTACTTTGTGGTCCTTCAAATTCTTACTAGGTTATGTGAGGGTGGTGAATTGTTGGATCGAATACTAGCAAAGTAAGAATTCAAATTCGAGCTTTTCCACATATACTTTTTCCATCTGAGTTCATGTCTTAAGCTTGTGATTCTAAATGGACACAAATTTTGATTTATTCGTCCATCATGATATTCTTTTGCTTTATCTTTTTCTATTAGGAAGGACAGCCGCTATTCTGAGAAGGATGCAGCAGTAGTTGTACGACAAATGCTCAAAGTAGCAGCTGAATGCCATTTACATGGTTTGGTGCATCGCGATATGAAACCAGAGGTATGCACAAGTTTTACGCAGTTGACAGTATGCTTGGCTTATGTTTTGCATGGTGATCTGAAGTTGTTGAATTTCTTGGTTATAGAATTTCCTTTTTAAATCAACCAAGGAAGACTCACCTCTGAAGGCAACAGATTTTGGTTTGTCAGACTTTATAAAGCCAGGTGACTAATATTTCCATCTCATGAATATCTTACCCTTCCTTGTATTTGATTAGCTCTTAACAAGGATAAAAGGGGATCAAAGTAGGAGAGTAAGACAAAAAAGAAACCCATGCATATGATTATGAGATTATGAGATGTATTTTGTGATAGAAACTTCCCTGAAGCAAACTGGCAGATTAAGTCTGAAAGGCTTAACCATTTTTTAAAACTGCAGGTTCTTCAATATCTTGTGATTCTGTAGTTAACATTTATTGTAATGCTATGAATTTAAATTTATTTTATTTGAATGCAGGAAAGAAGTTTCGTGATATTGTTGGCAGTGCTTACTATGTTGCCCCCGAAGTATTAAGACGCAATTCCGGACCTGAATCAGATGTCTGGAGTATTGGCGTCATTACATACATTTTACTTTGTGGGAGACGCCCTTTTTGGGATAAAACAGAGGATGGTATTTTCAAGGAGGTGCAGTATTTCCTTTAATTTATATATGTTTTTCTGTGTCCAGTCTTGTTTCATGCATGCTGTATCAAACTGCACTATATTAAGCATATAATTTGCAGTACTTTCCTGTTTGTGCAAATAATTCGTATTCATCATATTCACATTTATTAGTATCTTCCATCATCTTCTTCTTCCTCAAAATATTCTTGGGTTAATTTAACTTCATTCTTGGTTTTGTTTATCCGAAGCAACATGAGAACAAGCCTGCCAAAGGTACTAATGTCTAATATTTGCAGGTTCTAAGAAACAAACCTGATTTTCGCCGCAAACCCTGGCCAACCATAAGTAATAGTGCAAAAGATTTTGTGAAGAAGTTATTGGTGAAGGATCCTAGGGCCAGACTTACTGCTGCTCAAGCCCTATGTATGTGTTCTAGGAATCTCTTCCTAGCATTTATTGATGTGTTGTTGGTTCTAAAACAATTTTGCTTTTCTATTCCTTTCTATAAGTTCATTGTGTTGCGATTTCTCACTGGATTTGACTTTTCCAGCACATCCATGGGTCAGAGAAGGGGGAAATGCATCTGAGATCCCCATTGACATATCTGTTCTGAGTAACTTGCGACAATTTGTGAAGTACAGTCGCTTGAAACAGTTTGCTCTAAGGGTAAAACTAATTTTCATTTTGTTAGATTATTACTATTCTCTTTCCTTCTCCTTGCATTGTTCTTTTTGCACTTTAACCTTGTATTTGACAAATACATGAAACCTGACAGGCATTGGCTAGCACAATTGATGAAGAAGAGCTTGCTGATCTAAAGGATCAGTTTGCTGCAATTGATATGGATAAGAATGGTGCAATTAGTCTTGAAGAGATGAGACAGGTAATCTTTTCCTCAGGAGACTAAAGTTTGACCTTGAATCTGGGTTTCATTTCTGAATGTAGCTTCTCTTGATCCTGTAAATTTGAAATACTTAACACAGGCCCTTGCTAAAGATCTTCCATGGAAGATGAAAGATTCACGAGTGCTCGAAATTCTTCAAGCGGTAAGCAGTAATGTTTTCTCTTCTAAGTTAATGCTTCTGGGATCAAAGAATAGGAAAATCATTATGTGGCCTTGATCTCGTTTTTGGTTCTGGTCCTCGAATGTTTCTGTTTGTCTCTCATCCTTTGATAGCAGTATGCATTAATTAGCTGATAGGTTACTGTAGATGTCCTTTTAGGGAGAAATTTCACTAAATAATCCTTGTGTGGTAATATTTTCTCCAGTGCAAATTTGTTTCAAGTGATCCTCTCTGGTGCTTGCAAAGCAGTGTTGATATTCCCCCTACTTTTTATGCGTGCACTTGGTTACTAATTTATTTCTATGTTGAGGAAGTTAATGATGTCTCGCACTTTCTGATGCAGATTGACTGTAATACAGATGGGCTTGTTGATTTTCCCGAGTTTGTTGCAGCTGCTCTACATGTGCACCAATTAGAGGAGCATAACTCTGAGAAGTGGCAACAACGGTCACAAGCTGCCTTTGATAAATTTGATCTTGATAAAAATGGTTACATAACTCCAGAAGAGCTTAGAATGGTGAGTAGATTTCTGTTTGTCAAAGATCCACCCACGTGGTCCCTTTCCTTGCCAAGAACTGCAACTTTCATTGAGCTCCTAGGTTTTATCTAAGCAGTTCTTGATTATCAAGTACAGTTGTGCTTCAAGAATTTCACAAGTTCGAAATAATTAGTTGCATCATTTCTCTTGTACGAAAGCAGCACAACATTCTCGTAGTCTGATAATTTTGTAGTTATAGCTGTTCTATCATATTGGATTTGGGGCAGTGTCTAGTGTGTATTGCCCGAGATCATTCCCGCATCTATCGCGTTTTTATTGTCATGGCACCCATTTATTGACATGAAAGTTCCTTATTTTGTGCAATAAATAAGTGTCTAATAATAGAGGAAGGTCCATCAAATCCTAGGACATATGGATGTGGAAGGTCCAAGTACGCTTGCCTGAGGGTGAAGCTGGCGTCTTTTGACTCTTGGAATTATGTGTTATACATTAGATCATTCCTACTAGTTTATAAAAAAAGTGATACCTTTCTGATTTTACTTTGTTGCCTTGTAGCATACTGGCTTAAGAGGTTCCATTGACCCGCTACTTGAGGAGGCAGACATAGATAAAGATGGTAGGATAAGTCTTCAAGAGTTCCGTAGACTCTTAAGAACTGCAAGCATTAGTTCACGAAATGCACAGAGTCCGTCTATTCGAGGAGCTCTTTGATGCAGTTGAAGAACTGAAGTTTTAAGATTGAGATGAGAGCTCTCTTATCCAGAAGTTGAATTTGAAGGGTCAAACAGTCTGAAGACAGTCCATCTCCAACTTTCTCTAAATTGCTCGTGGTTACTATCATAGCCCCTCTTTCTGAGTCTAAATGGTTGATTTTCACATGGGGCGCAAGTGTCGAAGGAGTGGATGAAATGGAGGTGTATTGATTATAAGAGTTGGTATGAGTCTTTGTGGCAGATATACTCCAGTGGTGGTGGTTATGCTAGTGTACATTCTTTGGGAGTGCCGGGGGACCTTTCCTTTGCTTTGTTCCCTACAACTTGTACAATAACTACAACCAATAATATGTCAATGAAAGGTTGATTGCTCAATTTATTTGTCCACTTCTTACCATTTTCTTGCATGAGTTGCCACATGCAGCATTCTGATACCAGCGCTTCAAGCTCCAAGTTAAAGATCTTACAGCCTTAGTGGCAACATATAGAGGTAGCCCTTTGCTTGGGCCAATTTGTAATTTGGATGATAAAAGTTCTTATGGTTCTGATAGTTCCAGGGAATCCCATTTGTCTTGTAAAGTAAACTTATACTTATCTAACAGCTCCAATCGTATATATTCCCCTTATTTGCATGCACAGGTAATATAACTTAATGTGTTGGTCTGGTCTTGTCGGAAATTGACCTCCATGTGTTTATGAAACAAATCCAATAATTTTGGGATGATGTAAGAGTGTAGACGACGTTATGTTCCCTGGAAAGGATGGCATGATAATTTCGTGAAAGGGCTGTTCACTTGGATGAAAGATCTTGCAAGTGGATTAAACGCTGCCGAGGGTATATTGGAGTCTTTCAGATTCCTGCTTAATTATTACTCGCGAAAAAGAAAAAAAGAAAAGGAAGAAATATTCAAACAGAGCCTGTCCATTCTCGTTTGCAGATCATCATGAATATAGTATTTTGTCAATGTAGTTTCTGAGGTCATTGTTAACCGTTTGATTGAGGTGAACAGAAATACGAATAAACAACTGGAAAAGGCCTCTTACAACTAGATCCCTGACCTACCTTAACCAACTAAAGTCAGGCACTTTATACAGATAATTTACAAATAATTCATCTATATTACATCGAAGATGACGAGCCACTAACAAGGTTAAGCAGCATCTGCTGATTGAGTTTAATGCAATTGTTTTAGTCAGCTTGACTCAGAATGATAATTGTTCATGTCTTGACCAGGTGCTAGTTGTCTTCCAAGTCATTATGTCACCAAAAATGAGGTTCTATCTCAATTGGTGCTACTCTTTTACCTGCCCAATGGAACTTGGTTAAAAATCCCCGGTACGGTCACGGTCAATCCATGTCACAACTGAAGCTCAAACTCGCCAAGTCTCATATTAATCACCAGCTCCCTCTTTGGAACATCAGCTTAAGAAAGTCGATGGAACAGAATCAGCAAACTTAAATATTTGGTTTTGGCACATCACCTACACTGTTAGACGAGCTATCCTGCAGACCTTGAGACGATGAAAACCTGCTTGAAGAGCTACCACTAGAAAGCTTTCTTTCTTTGCTCTGTGACTTTTTCCCTTTTTTTTCTGATGATCCAGGAACTTTGAGTTCAAGGTCAGTTGCAACATCATCTGAATCATCACATTTTCCTATATCACTGCCCTTCTCATGATCAGTTGACTTGCTTTTAGAATCCTGTCTGCATGAGACGTGGGAAGTAGAAGCATGTTGGGCTGATGGTTGGTCATTGAGAGGATTGGCAGGGGTTGGGTATGGAATGAAGGTTGAACAAGGACCAGGTATGGCACCAGGATTCTGATTTCCAAATAAGGGAAATGGCTGCAGAGATGGGTGCATGGGAATTGGTCCTGGAGACACAGGTACAGGAACAGTATATGAATATGGTGAAGCCATAACAACAGAAGGATCAACAGCAGGCCATGGGAACATAACCCTACACCTTTGTTGATACTGTATATTCATACTTTCAATCTCGGATTTTAAAGAAGCTTTCTCTTCTCGAAGCTCATTCTTTTCCTGTGTTAGCTGCATTGAACTCAAATTAAACAATCACATTAACAATCATAAACGATCATAATCAAGATGATCAAACATGTAGAGATAATCACCTCACGTGATTCTTCTGACAGGGTGGTATACTCAGCCTTTAGTCTGTTGACTTCAGCCGTCAGATCTTTTAACATTTGAACTGTGTCTGTTAGAATGGTTGCCTTATCGTTTTTGGGTCTATCTGGGTCTGCACGATAGTCAAATATCAACCACAAGAAAGGTATATATAACTATGTTCAACAAGTTGAATTCAACATTCAAATCATGGTCCAGTTTACATATTTTGTTATCGAAATTTCCACCAGGGAACTGATTCTTGGAAAGCTAGCAACAATTGGTTGGAGAGTATCGACAAACAAGCTGAACCCTAAGCTCTTCATAACAAGAGAAAAAAATGAAGACCTAAATTCTAAAACTCATAAAGAGAAATAGAACTCCAGTTTCAATGCAACACATAGTTCACTCAAAATAAATTTCATGACTATCTGAGTGCATTAACAATGACTGAAACGTAATCTCTGTAATCAAGCTTCTAAACAAACAAAAACTGCCATAATCAATTTACATGCTCTCAAACTATAGCATCCATGCTTTCTGCAGACCTTGATAAAGTAAACAATGTTCGATTGCAAAACTTTATCGCCCTACTTAACCAGAAAAGCTGTAAATTAGATGGCTTTATTAGGAACAAAGAATATTCGAGAAGCAACATACGACATTGTGAGGTAGACTAGCGCGAAAAATGCTAGGTAATTAGAAGCAGCATTACAATACCTAAAGAGTTACCCAACTCTTGAAACTGCTCATTGAGCCGATCCCTCCTCAACTTTTCCCTGTCCGCTTTCTGAACTTTCCTAGCAACAATTGGATCCTTCACTTCCATGTCAGGTGTTTGTCTGCAATGAACACATGTACAACAAAATCAGGAACTTACTATAAACAAATGTGCAATTCAAACATTAAACATTAGCAAAACACACACAAACCACCAAATGGGGAGAAAGCTAACAAAGTCACAGGTTTATTCCACTCCACCAACCCGAGAACAAGAACAGAGAGAGAGAGAAAGAGAGCGAGTCAATAAGGTTGACAAGAGCGAAGGACCTGGGCTCATGGGCAGAGTTCTGAAGAGAAGTAGGGTCCGGAACAGGTTGAGAAAAATCGTCTGTTGCCTTCTTCCATTGATCCATATTCTATTAATCCTTCTACTTTCTGTATGAATATTTCTATCACATCAAAACCAGATACAATAGCATTAAAACAAAAAACTGCGAATGAATTTGGGCTTCGTAGGTACCCCTTGTTTTCCTTGAAAAGGCTTGATCTTGGTGGATAAACGTACCTAGTTGTTACCACCACCACCACCAGTCGTAAACGACATCGTAGACATGCTTTCCACGAACCATCACCACCACCATGTGTGTAGAAACCCCACCTATTTTTATATTTTTGTTTTTCTTAAGACGAATTTTAAGTAAAATTGAATAATGAATGTTGTTATGGAGCTAAACACGCCTCCTGATCGGCTGTTCCTGGCGTCTACGTTTATCAAATCAACTACTGCCACGTTTCCAACCCCATACGACGGCGTTAAGGGGAGGGTGTCGAACGGTGCCGCTTTGTTTGTCCTAAGCTTACGCCAACAACATGGAAGCGAGCGAGCCACTGGCGACGACAGTAGATTTCTAAGATTGCGTTAGAGATGGAAATGAAGATAGTGACCTATAACGTTAATGGGCTGAGACAACGGATTTCCCAGTTTGGTTCTCTCGTTAAATTACTTGATTCGTTCGACGCCGACATTATTTGTTTTCAGGTACTTAACCGACCGTTTGGATCATTATTAGAGGTTTTCTTTGTTTGAATTTCTAATCTTTTCCGAGATTTTGTGGAATGTATAGGAGACCAAGTTGCGAAGACAGGAGCTTACGGCGGATTTAGTGGTTGCCGATGGCTACGAGTCATTCTTTTCCTGCACGCGCACCAACGACAGGGGACGAACCGGATACTCTGGTAATGCCGGAAAGATATTTGCTTGATTGCTTCAATTACTGGGTCGATGATGTTTGTCTGATTATTTGCTTCTTTTCCCATTTTCTAAGGTGTTGCAACTTTTTGCCGCGTAAAGTCGGCGTATTCGAGCAACGAAGTGGCTTTACCGGTTGCGGCAGAGGAGGGTTTCACGGGATTGGTTAATCATTGCAAAGGCGAGAAGGATATAGTCGCTGGGATTGTAAATGGGCTTGAGGAGTTTGAGAGAGATGAGCTTCTGAAGATTGACAGCGAGGGCCGGTGTGTTTTCACTGATCATCATCATTTTGGTGCGTCCACTTTATATTTGACAAGACCACGGGCGAAGGGTTAATATTCAACTGCTATCATTTTTAAAATTGTTGCTTCCGGACCATCAATCATTCCCTAGTTCCTGGTATCCAAGCATGTCTCTTATTTCTACGGTTTTGTTTGTAATGGAATTGCTGTTGGCAATTGGCAGTTCTATTTAACTTGTATGGACCTCGGGCGGGAAGTGATGACACAGAGAGGATAGAGTTTAAGCTCAAGTTTTTTAAGATACTACAGGTAACAGTGCTTGTGCACTTTTCCACGAGAAGATCCTTATTTGGTCTTCTCCTAATTGGATTTGCTTTTCAACCAATGCCGACTATGATAGACCTAGCAACGGATACATTTATAATCTGGGACTGATATTGGTGTCTCCATTGTAGAAAAGATGGGAGTATCTGCTTCAGAAAGGAAGAAGGATATTTGTTGTTGGTGACCTCAACATTGCACCCACTTCTATGGATCGTTGCGATGCTGGTCCAGATTTTGAGAATAACGAGTAAGCTGTGGCTCTACCATGATGTAGTTGAGTGCACAATATTACTATTTAAAGTTAGTAATGTAGTTATCCTATTTACCAATTTGTAGGTTCAGAAGATGGTTTAGGTCTATGCTAGTGGAGTATGGAGGCAAATTTTCAGATTGCTTCAGATCCAGACATCCCAAAAGGTTTGAAATGCTTGCTTGACAGCTTTGCTTTGTATAGTTCTGTTGGTTTAATATGTAGACACGATGAATTTACCAATGTAGACACGATGAATTTACCAATCATTCATATATTTTTTCTCTTTGACTGATCTCCCGCTGAGCCCTTTCTATTCTAAAATTTTCTACAGAACAGGTGCATTCACATGCTGGCCATCAAATACAGGTGCTGAACAATTTAATTATGGAACTAGAATAGACCACATTCTCTGTGCTGGAACATGCTTACATCAAGAACTTGAGCTGCAAAGCCACAACTTTTTGACATGTCATATTAAGGACTGTGATGTATTGACAGAGTATAAGCGCTGGAAACCTGGAAACACATCAAGGTAAAACTTGGGTTGAATAATTCACTTGCAGTTAGAAATGAAGTAGCACTGTGATTGATAAAGTCACTTTGGTGGTTAACAATGCCGATTTCAACAGTATATTGTCTCTTTATAAATGTATGTTTTCATGCAAATGCAATAATTTTAATTTCCTCCAATTGTCTCAATTCAGTTGGAAAGGAGGATGGAGTATGAAACTGGAAGGTTCAGATCATGCTCCAGTTTTTGTGCATCTGATGGAAATCCCAAATATCCAGCTACATAACATTCCATCCTTATCAGCAAGATATCTTCCCATGATTCGTGGATTTCAGCAAACTCTTGGTATGAAAAGTTTCTTTTTCTTGATGTTAGTTGCACATATCAGTTTCTTCCATTTGTTTTTCTTTTCGCTAAGTCAATAATCGTGCAGTTTCCCTCTTAACAAAAAGACAATCTTCTACACAAGTTGAATCCCACAACATACCAAGTTCACTGTCAGAAGGAGGTGTCAACCTAACCAAATGTAGCGAAAGTGTGAAAAGACCCTTTGATGATTGCTTGGTGTCTGAGTTATCCACAAGTTGCTCGTGTTCCTGTGATGAACACTCTAATAGCAGCATTTGGAAAGCAGATGAGAATCCCAAGGATTTTTCCGATAAGGTTTGTGCTGAACCCAAAATTTTGTCTCAAAGTGGGCAAATCAACTCATATTCTACTGGCAGAACCAAGAAAAGAGCAAAAAAGAGTCAAAGTTTCCAGCTGTCACTAAAATCATTTTTCCAGAAAATTCCAGACTATGGCATTGACACTGAAAAATCATCAAATGATAGCTCAATTTCCCAGGATGATCTGCCTAACTCTAATAATCACCTAGGTGGAATTCCTGCCGTGGATGATCAAAACAGCAGCCTAAAGCATGATGATCCGAACTTAAGTGTAGCCACTCAGGATCAAGATGAAGTAAATGGAAGTTCATTGGGGAAGGAGAAGAATGATATTGCATTACAGGAGTGGCAACGGATACAACTGATCATGCAGAATAGTGTACCTCTCTGCAAGGGCCATGGAGAACCATGTGTCGCTAGAATAGTAAAGAAACCTGGTCCTACTTTTGGCCGCCGTTTTTATGTGTGTGCTCGAGCTGAGGTAAATCATCATATTTGTTCATGATATTGCTCCAATATGTGCTTAATTATGTTGTTTTATTCAAGCTATATTAGGTTATTACGCTTGCTGTACCTGAGTTGGGGCCACAAGCCAAATTTGCTTATGGTTCCCGAAAGACTTGAAAAGTCGAGTGCTCTGCTAATAAATGTGTATGGATTTTCATGTCTTCGGCCCTTACTGGTTATTCAATTGGTTATTGCAGGGACCTGCGTCTAACCGTGAGGCAAATTGTGGTTACTTCAAGTGGGCTTCTTCAAAAGCTCGGCAGAAATGAGGATGGTTCTTTGTTATATCATGAAAGTTGTACAGTATGCTTGGATGAAACGTGCTTGTAAATTGCACTTTGTATTGATAGTCCTTGAGCACATTTACTACCGGCAACGACAGTGGCTTGACTGGTTGTTTTGATAGTTCCCCGTTGTCCCATTGCCAGGCTGCCTGCCATACAAAGATCCGAAAGGTGTATGTGCCTCCATATATTTTTTGAACAATTGAACCAGATCCAACAACTCACAGCTAATGAATTTGACTTGTTCTCATAGTCATGATTGGTCAAGTTTTAATGATCCAACCTGTATTGGGTTATCGACAGCAATTCGGTTTGGATTTCCCCACAGCTGCTTTATTTCCTAATGTTCACTTCTTTTCACCGATTACCTGTCCAGATTCCATAATGCACAGGAGAGAAGCCTCCCCAGATAATATCGAAGCCTTCTTTTTTCGAGTGTCACACATTTCTAAAAACAAAAGATCTACTGAGCTCCTGATCAGCTTCTTGGCAGGCAATAAGACAGTACAAAAGGGGTCCATGAAATAATTCGACTAATCGGGATGTTTGGCTGGTGTCTCGACTATAACATCCATGTATGTGGTCCAAAAAACATAATCTTACGCTCCTCCAAACTCCTCGAGGAAATTCTTTGATAAAACTGAAACCCCACAAGCCTCCTTAGAGGACAAATCTGGGTTTATCGCGAGTATACGAGTTTAATTACACAAACTTTCTTGTCCATTCTTTTCCAGTGATGAAAATGACAGCCTTCCATGTAAAATATATTTCCGTGTATCACACTAAGCTATTTCCCTCTTCTTTCTTTTCTTTTCTTTTGGATGAAACAATGAAAGTTACGACTAGAAGCTCGCCGCTTGTTTTCTATGTACTTAT
>JANZLY010000213.1:15988159-15999789 GCA_026770305.1 Erythroxylum gonoclados | reverse complement strand
GAAAAATGTCGAGTGGCAGACCAACTGATAACTGGTAGTAGAAATTACTGTCTATGGTATTGAATTTTGGACATATGATCATATGAATTATTGACAAGTGGTATCTATTGGGAATTGGGCTTGAAATTAATGAATTGAGAAGGATTTATGAGAGTGTGCCAAGTGGCATCATTATGACCATGTATTACATTACTTAACCCTTAAGGATGCATTTAATCAAGCTCTCATACTCTCATTCACGACACACTCTCTTCTAAAGCAATTTGGAGTTTATTTTGGGTGCTTTCTTCTCTTCTTCTTCGTGGATCATCCTCCTCCTTCAAGTGTTGTGTGAGTTTTCCAACTACAAGCCTAGTCATCATCTTCTTGCTTTCTTCTTCTTACTCTCCACAAAACCTCTCTTTACTCCTCTTGATTGATGATGGTCGATGGTGATGAGTGAAATTAGGTCTTGGTGAATTTCTTGGAGAATTTGAAGATGTAGTGGCTTGATCAAGTAAGTTTCATGTTTCATGTCATGAATATTGCATAATTGAGGGTAGAAGTGATGATTGGATCATGTTTGTACAAGACTCATGTATGTGTTTTAATTGATGCTTATAAGTGTTTATATTGTGGGTTTTGAGTAGGTATGTTGAGTCTAATTTATGAAATTGTATCTAGAGAGAGTTGGAATTTGTGAATGAAGTGTGAAAGTAGGGATTGGATGAGTATATTGATATTTGCCCTGTTTTTGGTGGTATTCAATTGTGGTTTATGAATTTTTATGAATGATAGCTTGATGTTGAATTGAGTATTGGATGATGGATTAAGGAATGGAAGTGTTGTAAATGAGCTTAATGCTAAGATTGAATAGGTGTAAAAATCTGGAAAATTGCCATAGCTTGATTGTTGAGTGAAAGCTTTTAAGGAAAATTACGAAATTAAATTGAAAAGTAGATGGAATCAATTGGAGCAAAGGAAAATAGATTAATCAAAGTGGAAAAACTCTTTGGAATTAATTTCACTAATTTATTCTCCTATATATGATTAAGGGGAAATGATTGGATTGTTGTCTTACTAAAATTAATAGTTAGGTTTTAAATCAATTCGAATAATGAACTAGCTAACTTTCGTATTCAATAAGTTATTATCCAAATTAATAATGAAAACCTGACTACCAATTACCACTTAAGTTAATATATTTCTAGTTCTTAACCTAAGTGTCCATGGTTTCTCGATCCGTATTAAACTTCATCTCTCGAATCTTCATTTAATACTAAAATGATGCAAAGTTTGGTCATTCTATTACATTCATTCAGTTCAGAAACCACAACAATAAATAAGACAACAGATTTGTAACTTAATCATTCATATTCAACTAAATAGCTACATTAATTCTCAAGAAAAGAGATCAGGCCATCATAGATATCATAACATTCATCATCATCAAACACTTTAATCGCGTTTTATTGTCAACAAAAGTATTAAAGCAATAATAAAATAGTGAATACCGAATGGACTATCAAAAGAAACAAATAACAGTCGGCTAAACTAATAAGATTATAAGTCAGTTAATAACAGATAACAAAATGAAAGAAACAAAGCAACAAATGAGAAATAGAATAGGCAAACAAATCATCAGATGAAGAATTGTGGAGATCTCCAGTCCCTCTCAAGCTTTTAGCTTTGGCTCTCGCCTTCTGCTTCAGCTTCTTCCCCAGACGAATGTTCACTCAAGTTAAATGAGATTCATCTCCAACTCTAGCTTTCGGCCTCTTCCAAGCTTCCACCTCTATGCTGTTTTTCTCTTCTTCCCGACTGACTCTGTTTTCTTTCTCTATTTCTCTCTTCTCTTTCTATCTCTCTATTCCTCCCGAAATGAGTCTGTAGTGTCTCGGTGGTGTGGCTGTAGGGTTTTTTTTGTATAGCTTATGGCCCCTTTTTTTTGCATTCTTCCTCTTATTTATAGCCTGACTCTAAGTTTAGGTTTGTAGGGTTGTTACGTCGTCAACCTACACGTGTTAGACTCAAAGTTAGTGTCCAAGAATTTGCACGGGGTGACTAGCCACGCACGGCGGTGACATACCAAGTCACCACCGTGACTAACATTTAACTTAATTAAATGTTAGTCACACCACCTTTAAGGTGGTGACTTATCACCACCGTCAGTCCTAAAAAACTACAAAGTTCTTTTCATGTTTGAGGTGGTGGCTAGCACTTAATGGTAGCAAATTTTTGGACATTAGTGGTTACTCCCTTCTTTGAAATAGAGTGTCATAGATAATCAACTTGTCTTGACCTAGACATGCATTTCCTCCCTTTGATGAACAATTATTGCTACTGTAGCACGCCAAGAACTTGACGCAAGTGTTTTAAGTGTTGCTGTTATAAATAAGAAGGTCTTCAAAGAAGACTAAGAGAAATTTACACAGATAGGGCATGAAGATATCATTCATTAGAACTTGGAAAGTGAAAAGGGTGTTTATGAGCCGAAAAGGCATCACTAGAAATTCAAAATGCCCCTTATGTATTTTGAATGCTATATTTGGTATGTCTTTCTCCTTCATTCTGATCTGGTGATACCCAGACCTTAAATCCAACTTGGAGTACCAGCTTGAGCTCCTTAGCTCTTTTAGCAATTCTTTAATTGATGGGATGGGAAATTTTTTCTTAAGGGCATACTTGTTCAACTTTCGGCAATCTATACATATTCTCTAGCTGCTAACTTTTTTCTTGACAAGGATTGTAAGCGATGCGTAGGGGTTGACACTCTTCCTATGAACCCTTGCTTAATTAATTCATACAATAATCTCTCTATAACATCTTTTTGTTCTCCCAAGTATCCATAGGGCAGTATGTTTATGGTTTCTAATCCATATTTGAGAGGGATGCTATAATCATATGCTCTTTTCGGTGGTAAATGCGTAGATTCTTTAAAAACTTCCCCAAACTTAGCTAACAAGTTTTATAGTTTTTGTCTTATATTAAAGTTTTCTTCTAACATGAGTTGTTACATATGGAATTCTACTGGGTATGATAGATGAAGCGTGAATAATGTTCTCTTACTTGAGTTTCCAACAATTTATGGAGGCCTTTACTTGAAAACTCTCTAGCTTTTTCTTTAGGGTTACTTGTTTGCTTCACCACTTTGCCTTCCCATTGGAATTCCGAGGTCCACATGTTCAATTTACAAAATACATCGTTAAGAGTTATCAACCACTAAACTCCTAATACTATGTCGCAACCTCCTAGCTTGATGATCAACAGGTCCGTGGTGATTTGCAGTCCTTACATCTTCCACATACAATTCTTACACAATTATCTGCAGCCCAAATTTAACCAGCCTCCTACTATAATGATCAAGCGGGTACTTTAAGTACTTCCATGTTTTCCTTTTTGATCACATCTTCATCTAAGAAATTGTGAGTACTTCTGTTGTTGATGAGGATGTGCAAAGGCTTCATTTAGTGACTTCCCATGATTCTTAATTGTTTATACTCCTCATAGTCTTTTAAACCCCACATTGCTTCGAAGGATACGTTGGGATTGAAGGGTGCTCCTTCCTCTTACTTCTCACTAGCCGGTTCTCCTTCAGTTTCTTCCTCATCTTCCACCATATACAACTAGAATTGCCTTTTTTTGCACCTGTGTCCAGAGAGTACTTCTCATCACACTAGAAGCATAATCCCCTGACCATCTTCTCATTAAATTGCTTGTTGGTTGCTGCTTTTGTTCCCCGTGGGTTTTTCTTGTGGCTAGGTTTACTAGCGTCTCCTTGGTTTTTAGGTGTAGGAAGTAGCCCCACCCTGAAGGTTGTTTGAATGGGGTTGTTGTGTGATTCATACTTTAGTATGTGGTTGCACCCCTCCTCCTATTTGTGTTATAATTTTAACTCCTCTTCCGAAGTATACGGAGACGCTAAAAGCTACTATCGCTTCTTATTTATGGGAAAGGGTATAAGCTTGTTGTAGCGTTTAGGGGATCATCATCTTGACAATAAGTTCTAGTTTGGGTTTAAGACTTCAAGAAGAACCCTACTAAGTAGGCTTTTAATAGTGATAGCTTGTTCTAGTATCTATCAAACTAAGCGCAATATTCTAATACAAACCCCTCTTCTTTTAATTCCTTCTAATCATCGATTGGGTCCTTGAATATATCCTTGTTAAACCTTTATCTTAGCATGGTTCAAAATTCTTCCCAGTTCATCGTTTCTCCTTCCTTTCAGTTTCTTATCATTAGCTGGTACTAGTCTTAGGTTACACCTTCCGCGTGTAAGGAAGCTACCCTCGTCTTCAGTTCTTTTGTTGTGTGGTCAATTATGAAGAATTGTTCGCATTGATAGATCCAACTCCTTACCCTTGTTCCATCAATCATCAGAAAGTCGATTTTGCTAAATCTAGTCAGCACTGTGTAGTTTCCGCCATCTCCTAGATTTCTTATGGTGAGTTTAGTATCTTCTCTTCCCATCTTTTGCATGAGTTGTTGGAACATTAACTTGATGCCATTGTTCTCCTTTTCATTCCTTATTTGGGCTTCCAGTAGATTCTTCTTTCCTTCTTCCAGGCAACGTACCTCTGCTCCCCTCATGTTTTCTGCCAGTAAACCTTGTTGAGGGTTGTCCACTCTAATACCAATTGTGATGAAAAGTTTAGCTCACTTGTACACGCTATGAAATAAGCTTGAAATAATTTCCTGAATAATAACGCTTTTAGAGAGAGAAGACGATACAGACATAGAAGGACAACAAACTTCTGTATTTTTTATTGTGTAATAAGTTCGTTACAACAATTAATAAACAATACAAGATGATTCTAGATAGTGACATGTGTCTCTCTTATCGTTTGATTGTTATACCCGTTGCTGATACGGTGCATATATTCGTTATTTACTACTATAGAGTTTTCGACGTCATTTTCTACTTCTTCCTCGTGTCTGTTACGTACTTTGGTTAGTTGTTCGTAACTGGTTGCATTAGTGATCAACATTTAATGAGTGCAGGCGAGCCAACAAATATCATAAAAGAAACAGGTTCTCGATTTAATTTATTTTTATTTTTAATATAACTCTTTAAATTAGTTCCGAATTAAATTAAATCAATCTAAATTAATAATTTATTATAATTATATTAAATTATTGATTTAAGAAGTATTGAGAGTAGTGTTAAGATTTTCGTACTGTACCGGCCAGAAAATGCTACAAAACCAAGCTTTTCGGTACCTGTGATCGATACCGGTGATTTTCGGTGGTACTGGCTGGTACTGACCGGTATTTAAAATATCGGCCAAATACCTGTCGGTACCGAAAATTTTAAAAAATGGAAGGATTTTTTTGAAAAAAATTACCTCTCTCCCCCTCCAGCGTCTGTAACCCATCTCTCCTACTCTCACTCTCTCTCTCTCTCTCCCCTCTTTATCTCCCAGCCACCACCGTCTCTCCCTCATTGCCTCATGTTTTGCTGTCGGCGGCTACTACTCTGCGATCATCTCTTCCTCACGTGGCCAACGCTTAGCCAATCACACAAGCCTCTGCAACCACCACTAGTTCCTGTTGCCATAAATCTTAACTTCACACCCATAATCAAACTTTTTCTTTGAAATTGACCTTGACCCTAAATAATGAAAGCTAAGACACAAAAGCACAACAAAGAAAAAAAATGCCATAAGGTTAATAAAGCCTTTTGCATTTTTAAATTTTAAATGAACAAAAAAGAAAATAAATCAAATTTTAGTAAGTAATAATGTTATAAATGAAATTCTATTGACAACAAAAATATAGTTTCTTTAAAGGTAAAAATATTATAAGTATATTGAAAACTCATTCAGCCAATTCATTTCTCATTTAATGCTTAATTAGTAATTTATTAAATAATTCAATTATCAAATATTATTTTGTATATTATTATACAAATGATATAATTTTTATAATTTACATCTAAATTAAAACTTTTTTCTCAAAAGTTTTTGTACATATATAAAATCACTTAATTTATTTATAAAAAATCAAAATAAAAAAAGCTTTATCATATAAATAAAATTTTTTTGGAATAAGTTATAAAATAAAAAACGTTTTCTCTAATATATTGAAAAAAATTTAAAGATTATTTTGTAATTAAAAAAATTAAAAAATATTTTATAAATTTAAAAAATGGTCAAAAACAACACCTGGTATTAACTGATATCAATCCAATACTATACTAGAATCGGTACTCCTAAGATTGACGACGACGCCGCCAGCAAATTTGGAAACTTCTAATTCTCCGACATTTATTTACTCAAACGCGGCACGTGTACAAACATCCCATTTTCAAAGAGGCCCACAGTCGGTCATTGAAACTAACGCGTCAAATATGGCGCGTACTTTCGGATTTAAGGTACCCACGGTTACTTAACCGTACCATATTACTGCCAATTAAGACGCATGACAAGACGTGGTTGGATTTTGGTGAATAACACGAACAACGTAGGCCGAAGAGGGAGCGAGTGTATTGGTGGGCCACTATATTTAAGAAAAGATAAATAAAACCTTAACGGCAACTGAATAACTGCAAAGGAGAAAATTTTCAAAAACCAAAGCAGAGGAGACGATTCTCATCTTCCTCTCTGTTTCATCGCCGTTTTAATGAGAAGGAAAATGGAAGAAATCGAAGAGCAATATATTTGTTGATTGATTTCAGATCAAACATTATTCTCCTGGAAATTTGGAGTTTGGATCGTTTTGTTTGTCCTTTTGCTCCGAGATAGACGATGAGTGGAGGCGGATGGGAAACGGTTAGGTCATCGAAGTCCAGGCTGGGGCGTGACGTGAGTTTGACGGGTCGTACGACGACTCGGCCGGTTCGACTCGGACGAGTCCAGCCTCAAGCCCCCGGTTACCGGACCATTTACTGCAACGACCGCGAGGCGAATCTTCTCGTTAGATTCAAGGTTTTATGTTATATAAATGCTTGGATAGTATGTTTGTATGCGTGTATACTGTATAAGCTGTTTTGTCGAATTCTTTTCGTCTGTTTGTTTGCTGAAAAAAGAAATGGACTTTTTCTTTGAATTATTTGTTGTGCAACTACAAATTCAGTTGACTTGGTGCAACTGATTTCTTAGGCTTTATTCTGATGTGAAACATAGGTTTCGCTAATATTGAGCTTGAACGTTTTTGCTTCACAGTGCAAAATTGTAGGTACCCATGCTTGCTTCATTGATGAAAGCATGAGGTTATCGCATGTTATCTGTTTTATACATGTTATATGCTAAGATAAACGTTCAATTAGATATGAAAAGGAAAACTGTTCTTCGTATGTGTGCTCAAGCATTGACAATTAGATAAAGGAAACACTCAACAATGTGCTTGGAGTCGAACGAGGTGTTTCAACTGAAAGATTGTTGGAGCACATTGCGTGTGGGGTTACCGCACAATGACCCTGATTAACTTTAATTTTCTTTTCGATGTTATTCATATAAAGACCTTTATGTAAGCATAAGTATGTGTCTAGAAATTGACCTGTCATATACTTAATCAAACCCTCAGAGATAAGCTGTGTCTCCAGGATGAATTTTATCCTAGTTTTTTTGTGTGCCAGTAATTTATCCTAAGACACGTCAGACATATTTAAAACCTTGACCATCCTCCTTGATTAATGAGCAGGCAGTTGTATCCATGTTGCCTTATCAGGCCATCTTTTGGGAGTCCTTTGAGTTGAAAAAATTGAAATGAAATTTATATCTGCAAAATTCATTCATAACTTAAACTTGCCAATTAGTCTTCTGTTGACAAAGTCTATTGGGAGTAGCCAAGATTCTAGTTGAATTGTTCCTATCTGAAGCTTCATTTATCAAAGCTCTAGCTTTCAGTTTTTCTGCATTAGTTGTTTTTGGAAGTTTTCGTGCTAATATGTTTTGAAGAATGTTTTTGATATATGTCAAAGTATGTGGTCAGAGTTCCATTATTCAATCCGTTTTCCTTCTTTCTGCTGAAATTTGCTTTCTTTTTAATTATTTAAGGTAAATTGTTTCAGGGAAATTCTATTTCAACTACAAAGTACAATTTCTTTACCTTTTTACCAAAAGGGTTATTTGAACAGGTAAACTAGCGTTTGGAAATGGAATGTTGATTATTTTAGACGTCTTTTCCCTTAAATGATTGGCTATGTCTGCTTGAAATCTTACATGACTTTACTTGCAATATAATGTTTTGGCATTTATGTTGATGAATTGCTTAAGAGTATCAATATTGAATCAAGGGGCTTAATCACTAATGATGGATGGACTTTATTCCTTCTAGTGATTGGGTTAATTGGGCAATTTACGATGAAAAGAGTTTAACATCTATAGCGTATTTGATAATGTTCTAGTTTCCTTGAATTCTCACTCTAGATATAGGCTGTGCTAATCATGGACTGATAATACATCATCTCCAATGAAAAAAATCATAATCTTGGGATTTTTTTCCCAGTAATTGATTTTGAATTTTCCAAAAAATTGCTCAAATCAGTGAGGTTTGAAATAGAACTGTAGTTAATTGGCTGAGCTCCATTATCTGTATGGTAAGGTAGATTTATCATTCCCCTGTCATTTGAATAGTGTGATCCTTTTCTTGAGAATATTTTCTGCTGCAATGACAGTTCAGGCGTGTGGCCAATTGCTACTTCCTGTTTATCTCAATTTTGTCGATGACTCCAATCAGGTGTGATAGTCATACTCATTATTTGAACTAAGTGTATTCTTCCCTTTAAATTATTTTCGCTATATAGACTTGTTACATTTTTTATTTGTCAAGTTGATGATGTTGATTTAGATTTGCAGGATGTTATAGCCTTTGTAACAATTCATAGACAAGATTTTCCCCAACAATGTTGTCATGTAACATTTTGAGTTTAATCATTTTACTTTAGAACATCGTAGGATTTACAGGAGAAATCACACATGTTTTTGCATGCACAAATGCTCCTAAGCATTTCAGAAGTGAAGCTACAAATTAATGTTATTGGTCACAATAATTACCATTTATATGACTATCTGGTCTAAAGTCTTTCTGAACATTAAGTTTCCTGTTTGAGACAGATATGTAAATTTGACACATGTATGTGTTGTATTTAAGAAGTTTTCTCATCATGCAGCCCAGTCAATCCAATTACAAATGTTGTACCTTTGAGTTTGGTGCTTTTAGTCTCTCTTATTAAGGAGGCATTTGAAGATTCGGTGAGTAATGTAATCATGTTATGATTGCATCCTTTATCTTTTCTTGTTCTTCAAAAAAAAAAAAAGGTTTTCGAGTGCTACTGAGATGATTATAGTATATATGTCTATTTGCTAGTATAGTGTTATATTACATACTATACTGTCAACAAGAACAAAACCCAAATGTCTTCTTTTTTCAAATTTCTTTCAACTTGATGCCTCTTTTATAGTGTTTTTTCCGGTTGGGTAGGGGTGTTGGAGATGATGAGGGCAAATTTTTCTGTGGTTGACGAGGGAAAGCTACTCATTTCTTGTTTGTTTGTTCTGTTATCCTCTTTTGTACACAACAGAAGCGCTTTCAGAATGATATGGTGATAAATAACAGTCTCGTAGAAATGTTGCAAAATCAAAGGTGGGAGACTGTTTCTTGGAAGAAATTGCAGGTTGGAGACATTATTAGGGTGGGTATCCTGAACTCCTATTAAAATTTCCTTCTTTTCGATTGAACTGTGTTAATAATATGGTTGGCTAGCTTACTGAACAAACATTTTTGAACAGACGTTTGGCTATTATGTCCACATTCTTCATATTGCAGGCTGAATTTGCTTTGTCTTTCAGGTTAAACAAGATGGATTCTTTCCCACAGATCTTCTTTTTCTTGCTACTACAAATCCAGATGGTGTATGCTACATTGAGGTTTCCTTTCTTTCATGCTTTGTAGAACCATTATTTCATAAAAAGCATGACCTTAAGTTGTTATCAAGCATTGCTTTTTCTTTTCCATTTTCAAAGTTTGGCTTTTGTTGGCAGACATCAAATTTAGACGGGGAAACAAACCTCAAGATCAGAAAGGCATTGGAAAAGACTTGGGATTACTTGAGTCCTGAGAAAGCTGCTGAGTTCAGAGGTTAAGTTAGGTTTAAAATATTAAGTACATTGACTTGAAGTACATAGGTGCATATATACATCCAAATTACATTCAAGTACCATCAATGAGTTACATTAGGGATTAATATCAAGTTATTTATGTGTCTGTAAGCTTACTTTTGCTACCCTTGTCGAGCATCGTTGCCTTCTGTGATTGTTATGATACACTAAATTATCACGGATTGGTCAAACTGTTGAATATGTATAGCATTCTACGTAAAGAATGGGCTTTGTTTCATACTCATTCTTGGAATATTCTCATGCACCACACCAATACCTTGTGAATGTCATCTTTCTCTTACTTTGCAAGCATTCTTATTTTGCTTCATTAATCCAGGTGAAGTACAGTGTGAGCAACCGAACAATTCACTCTATACTTTCACTGGCAATCTTATTATTGATAAACAGACACTACCTCTCAGTCCAAACCAACTTCTGTTAAGAGTAAGCTCCAAATTCATTTCCTCCTCAATAATAGTTGCTTTTATATTTATTTGTCTTTTTTCCTTAAGCTCCAAATTCATTTCCTCCTCAATAATGGTTGCTTTTATATTTATTTGTCTTTTTTCCTTTCAGGATATAATTATTTCCTTGAATGTTTCTAATAAGCTTTTGTCTCCGCCTTGCCCCAGGGGGGGACTTCACACTACCTTTCTTGGCCATTTGTTATGATATGATGAGAGGACTAATATTGGTTTTATTTAATTACTACGGTTTCATGTCCTTCCAGGGGTGTAGTCTCAGGAATACAGAGTACATTGTTGGGGCAGTTATATTTACTGGTCATGAAACAAAGGTTTGTTATTGTGCTAATAATTTGTCATTGTAGTGCTTATTATCAAAGGCATTGGCCTATTTGGTTGTACAATAACTGTGCTACTAATTTCTCCTTATTCTCCTCAAAATTTTTCTTGTTAAGTTGTGTGAGTGCCAAGAGTTTTGACTGTTGTATTTTGTACAAATGTGGAAGTAATAGGTTTGTATTTGTACTTTAATGCCAGAGAAACCGATCATGTTATCATTTTTGACATTATAATCTTGCTGCTTAGTTTGTGGCCAACATGTGGATAACTTTTTATGGCTGCCTGGAATCATGCAGGTTATGATGAACTCAATGAATGTTCCTTCTAAGAGAAGTACATTAGAGAGGAAACTTGATAAACTTATACTCATGCTTTTTGGAACACTCTTCATTATGTGTTGTATTGGAGCCATAGGCAGGTGAGACACGGGCTAAATTGTCTTCTGTTTTCTTTTGCTTCTTTTCTTTGGAGTTTTTTCCATCAAACTTGCTACCTCTTATGTTTTGTAAATTTCTTGCATGATAATGTTCTATGCTTTGTGTAATTATACAGTGGTGTATTCATAAGTCGCAAGTATTTCTACCTAGGACTTGAAGAAGGTGTGGAACTGGCATTTAACCCTAGCAATCGATTTGGGGTAATAATAAGATTGCTATATTTATTGCAATTTTTTTCTGTTTCCAGAATTATTTTCTTGATTTTTATTCACCTTTTTTATTTTGTAGGTTGTTGGTCTGACCATGTTTAC
>JANZLY010000213.1:15548042-15559397 GCA_026770305.1 Erythroxylum gonoclados | reverse complement strand
CTAATCATTTTCTTAACAGCACATCTATGCAAAAATGTCACTTCCCACAATTAAAAAAATGGAATCTCCAGAAGATATTGATTCTAACAAGCTTAAATGTGTCAACACAATGTCAAGGGCACCCTTGTAAACTTAGCTATCAAAAAATCATTATTCCATGTTGATATCATATGACACAACACACTCACACACACACGAGAGAGGGGGAGAGAAGAGGGGAGGAGAATTCATTCAATCCTAAAAATACAATACATGTAAGGCTTCGTTACACTCCTTTTATAGAAAACAAAAATAATAAAATACTAGAGTTTTACCTTCACAAGCAAACATCCTATTGGACCAAAAATTTGGTTAAATCATATGGAATGCTTAAGGAAGAAGAAATCCCCTCTCTCTCTACTTACTTCATCATAATTTCGGCTACCATTTAATGAAGATGCTTGTTGTCTCTCTCCACTTGCTTCATTATGATTTCGAGTATCATTTAATGAAGTTGCATGTATCTGTCTCCTTTCCATGCACTGCTAGCTTGATTTATTTATTGATATTGCACTCTTAAATCAAGCTGGTGAAAATTTATCATCCCAAACAATTTCTTCAGTTTGTGAAACAACTCAAACTTCAGTGTTTTAGTAAAAATATTTGCAACTTGTTCTTTAGTGTGACAATAATTAATCACTACTTCCTTTTCAGTTACGAGTTAGCAAATTTTGTGATACCGAATGTCTATATGTTTGGGTCGCCCATGAAAATTGGATTTTTTCACAATGCTATTACAGACTTATTATCACAAAATAATTATATTGGATCGTATTGTTTTTGACGTAGTATTTCAAGCATTCTTCTTAACTATACTACTTGTGTAGTATAACTAGTTGCTACAATGTATTCTACTTCAGTTGTAGATAATGCAATCATATATTATAACATTGATTTTCAAAAAATAGGCCCTCCTATAAAAGTAAAAGCATATTATGTAGTAGACCTTATATTATCCGAATATCTTGCATAATATAAATTCACATAACCTACAATTGAAGGATTACCTTGCTGACTAATAAACATAATATCATAGTTTGATGTACCTTTTAAGTACATAAATATCCACTTGACTACTCTTTAATGTTGTCTTGTTGCAATATGTACTTATTAACCTAACTAATAGCATGAGCCAAATTTGGCTTGATACAAACCATTATCTACATTAAACATCTAACAGTGCTAGCATATAGTACCTTAGACATATCATTAACCTTTGCATCTGTCTTCAAGCACTAATATAGGAAAAGCCTTAATTGATTTTCCAATTAGGTATTCATGAGCTTAGCCTTACTTATTCTAAATTTAATTAATACCTTCCTAATGTAGACAATTTAAGATAACCACAATTTTTTATAGCTCTTATCCTTCTGAATATAGATTCCTGGTCTTTTCTTAGCAATACTCAAATCCTTCATCTCAAATTCCTTTTCCAACAAAGTTTTCATTTTGTTCACACCACGTATACTCTTTTTAGTAATCAGCATACTATGCACATATAGTAATAGGAAATAAATGATCCATCATCAAGGCTCTTGATGTATACACAACAATCAAACTCATATCTCTTATAGCTAATTCAAATCATATAGAAATCAAACCTTTTATACTATTATCGTGGAGACTGATTTAACCTACAAAATGGCTTCCTTTAATTTATACATCAAATGCTCCTTTTCAGGTTGACTAAGCTCTTTAGGTTTCTTAATAACAATTGCTCCTTTAAGGCACTATGAAAAAGTTTTTACAATCATCTTAATCCAAACGCATATCCAAACTACCTATTAATAATATCAAAATCTTAATGAAAGTATTTCTAATTACTAGAGAATTTTTTATCATAATCAATCCTCATATGTTGTGTATACTCTTTTACTATTAGTTGATACTTAAACTTCTCTCCTTATTTTTTTTTATATTTCCGACTTCCTGTTGTATACTCACTTGCATTTTATAGTTCTCTTTCTTTTAGGAAACAATATTTTCTCTCGTGATTGATTCTTATATAAGATCTCCACCTTATTCACATAGCTCTCATGCATCTATCCTTCTCCTAACTATTTATTTCTTTTTAAAAAAAAATTGTATACCTATTGCTAATGATATGCATAAAAGATAACTAGTCTTCCCCATCATATTGAATTAGAGACCTACTAGAGCATCAAATTTTGTCCATGACTATACTGTGATGTTGCTCTTCCTTTAACATTGTCTTTTAACTAGAATTTTCAACCTTTTCAATTATGCTTCAGAGTGATGTAATTCTACTTATACCACCTCCATACTACCCTCTGTTGATCCTAACACATTCTTTTTATATGTTTTCTTTAACATATATTGCTCATAAAACATTGTGTCCCTACTTATCACCATCTTATTTGATGATAAGTTATTACCTTTAGAGTAGTCAATGAAAATACACTTTTTTGACTTTGAATCAAGCTTAAATCTCTCATCATTAAAACATGAATACATATAGGACATTTAAATATTTTCAAATCTTAAAGATCTACCTTATTTTATGCTTACATTTCTTCTACCACTCTCACATCTAGTGATGTTTATGGTGATCCGCTAATGAGGTAACACGATATACTCATTACGATTATAAAAAAAGGAGCCCTATATTAAGCCTTTTCAATTATGAATCTCTTCATCTTCTCTTAAACATCATTTTAATGTGATATTTTTCAAATTGTGTAGTATCTCTAGCTCATAAAATTTTTAAACTTATAAGTTTATGTATCCATGTATTGTTATTTGATAAGTACTTGAATTTTTGTCTGTTTTATTTTTAACCTCAACCTTTCATACCTTAATACAATTACTTTAAGTTTATGTTTTGGGAAGTATACCCAGACTTTTCTTTAAAAATTACTAATTAATGTCACAAAATATTAAGATCTACCTAATGATAACTCTTTAATATGACTTAATATATGCATAGTTTATAATTCCTTCAATTTTATACTTTCCCCTTACGAATGTTAACTTAGACTGCTTACCAAGCATGCCTTTAGGTAGGCTCCTCTTATGAAGTTCTACCATCTCTTGCTTACTAAGATAACCCAATCATATATGTCATAACATAATATTATCATCATTTGACTCTACTATAGCAATCTCTCTAATTAGAAGTATACGTTCCTTAGTTTATAGATGTTTTTCACTAGTCTTAACCTTTCCATCAAAGTGAATGCACCCTTTATCACCATAATATTGTTTCCGTCAAATTTATAACCAAAAATCGTTCACATGTAAAGTGTCTAAAAAATTAAATTCTTCCTCAAATTTAGTAATGTCAAATATTGTAAATTGTCTTGACAATACCATCAAACATCTTGATCTTGACATATCATATTCTAAAACTTTTACAAACTTTATCATATTCCAACCAATTAATAGCGAGGTTTCTTAACATGTTTGACATAAAAGAATCTTTGTTTTATGTCATGAGATGTGAGCATCATGTATCCTATATCTATAATTCCTAAAGTTGACTAGTTGAAACTTAAAATATTTCTCCATCATTACTATCTAAGTCTTGATTTGCATTATATTAGAAGAATTTAAAGAATAGTCAGAATTTTTTTGTTATCCTGCCTTTTCTTCTTTATACAATCCCTCTTGATATGTTCAATTTTCTCACACTTATAACATTGAATTGTCTTTCTGCCCTTAAAATTGGATATAAAACTCCTCTTAGAAGAGTCATCCTTATTCTTCTTCCTCCTACAATTCTCGTTTTCACTCATATACAACCTTTCACCTTAAAAGTTTTCACTGGTGATGACTCTACATTGGTTGTGTGTTAATAATGCAGTGGCAATGTCCTCCACTGAGTTAATAATGCAGTGATAATGTCCTCCACTCCAATTGTCTCCTTACCTAGTGCGAGCATGATCACTATATTTTCATTGGATGTAGGTAAAGAGTAAAGAAAAATCATTGCTTTTCCTTCATCTACAATCGTCACTTTGATCCTTAACCGGTCATTGAATATTTGGTTGATTTTAATGATATGTTATTCTAGATTTGTTCCTTCTTACATCTTCATCCCTTATGGTCTCTACGTTCGGGTAAAACTTGTTTGTGAGAAAGTTTGACATGGATCAAACATCCAAATTCTTCCATATCTCCATATAGGATACAATCTCTACAATCTAAGGTATGACCTCATCTAATAGATAAAGCCATATGATTCTAGATGCTCGTGCCTATAACTCTTTCCAATCAAGTTCCCTATCTTTTAGGTCATTCTTCTACAGCCCCTTTAGCATGTCTTGTTGTGCTAACAAGTCTTTCACTACTTGTTACGCAATCCAAAATTCTCAATTTTGTTGAACTTTTCCACTTCAAACTCTACAATCGAAATCATTGTTGCTTAATTTTGCTCTAATACCACTTGTTAAAAAAGTATATGCAACAATAATAAAAGTTGTATGAAATAAAAAAGAACAAAAGAAGATTTTTTTTTTGACAAAATCTAATCAATTGAGTGTGGCTACATCCTCAAGAGTCAAGAGTAACTGATTTACTGTTGAAATATAGATAGTTGTAAACCCTAATCAGTATAGTTATTTGTAACTTTCCTTATAAAATTCATCCTAAATTAAACTTAATTATAATAAGTCTTAAAATCTTTGCAGAAATCTACCAAAATCACGTTTTCGAATGAGACTATCTATCACAAATACGGTGTCTCAAATCGTGGATATCACTATATCTACCTACATACATGGACATGGAATCCAACACGCTCGTGTTCAAAAAAAAATTGCCACATTATCACGTCCATATTTTATCTCATGCCTTCACTTCTGAGTTGTATACAGTGTTCACCAAAATACTTTTAAAAGACACTTATTTTCTTTCTAGAATTTTAAAATTGCATGTTTGTGTATAAGAAGATATACATCTCATAATGACATTGATTCCTACAATACATATGATCAACTATGCTTCAAGTGAAGTAACGATGCAAGGCAAGACTAAATAGTAATTTTCATTATGAATAGTAAACTCACTATCACAATTTAATGTCACTGTACCATCTGAATTTGTAAACAGGAACTTGATAAAGCAAGGAGAAGAGCTACATTGGGTTTGTCACCAGTAGGTTCTGCGGCATCACTGAAGGAGGCATGAGCAAAGGATTTTCTTATTTCTCTAATCATTTCCAACATTTCCCATTTCTCTAAATAAAGAACTACAATCAATCCCCTACCTTATCTCTTGCGTAATACAGTAACTTTCCAAGCCTTATACTTAGCTTCATTTTCTTTATTAGTCGTTCACTTGGGTCAGTCTTGAAACAACTGGTAAGATTATTCCTTCGTGACCAAAAGGTTATATATTCGAGTCACAAAAACAATCTCTTTATAAAATATAAAAAGAAAACTGTGTATAATTGATGTCCCTCTCCTTACCCTCACAAAGCAAGGGCTTGTACAATGGGATTGTTATTGTTGTTAGCTTGGGTGCTAATGACCATCTTAACTTGTGGCTACAGGCTTTGAAGGAAGCTATGGTGCAAGAAATATAAGGGCCAGTCTTCCGCAATCAATTATCTGATTCAACAACATGCGATGATGCAGAGACCTTTCAAAGTACATACTTTTGATAGTTACCATGCCCCTGAGAAAGCTTCCCCATTGTCTTTGTTCTGCACTAACTCATCAACCACGTAGAACAACTCCCACGCACCTGCAACTTGTAAAATAAATATATTCACGTTCACTTGCATCTTTTTTCTGCCTTCTTTTTTATCACATATTATACAGTACGAATAATTTCAAACCTTACATCCAATTCTCACAAAAAAGTGAGGTCAAGGGACTAAATGCCGTCAGCGGCTTTAAATCGTCCCATCAAGCCATTTATGTGCACATCGTCAAAATCGTGAGCACGAGCTAAGGGTTAATGCTTGGAAGTGCCAGAACAAGCACATCTAGGAGTAAAATTAACCAGAAAGTATATTTCACCAGTCTGTAAGAACTTATTAAAGGAATGGAATACGTATATGTTTTATTGTCTCACAGATTGTTTATACACAGTTGATGTACATTAGAGAATTACAACAGAAAGAGGAATAATATTTTTATTTGTTACAGATGGGTATCAGCCAGCTGTTGTGCGTTTGTTGTAACATAAGTGTCTAACAGCTGGAAATGGAAATGACTTATGTGCCCTTAATGTGTTCTTCATTTTACAGCCCCACGCAAACTAAACTAAGGGCTTGAAACTAGGTTTAGTTTGGAGATTAAGAGATTAAACCGTGTGGAAATGAGTGGTTTTGTGAGGATGTCAGCCATCTGATCTGTGGTACTCACATATCTGATCTCCAAACACCCAGCTTCGATCTTGTCACTGATAAAATGTACATCCACCTCTATGTGTTTGGTCCGTGAGTGAATGATAGGATTTTAGGCTAGCAATCAAGCTCCGTTGTTGTCGCACCACAGAGTTGATTTGTGAGGAGGATAGAACCCTAGCTTAGAGAGTAACAACGTGAGCCATAAGACTTCGGTGGATACTTTTGAGAGAGCTCAAATTTGACTTCGGTGCTGGATAGAGCTACGGTGGGTTACTTTTTGGAGGTCCAAAAGATGAGGTTGCCCCCGAGGAAGACATAACCACCGTTGGTAGATTTCTGATCATCTGGAAAGCTAGCCCAGTCAGAATCACTGTAGGTATGAATGATTAGAGGTGTAGACGACGGTCGAAAAAGTAAGCCCAATTTTGAAGTGTCTTTCAGGTAATGTAGAACACGTTTACAAGCAACCCAGTGTGTGTTTAGTGGATTTGCTGAAAACTAATTTAATTTGTTGACATCAAAACTGATATCTGGTCTTGTGTTACACAGATACTGAAGTGCACCAACAATGCTCCGATAGAGAGTTGGATGCTAAAATGATGTACCATCATGAAGAGATAATTTTGTTGTTGTGCTGATAGGAGTTGAGCAAGGCTTGCATGAGGACATATTTGCTCTGCAAAGAAGATCGTGGATATACTAACTCTGGGAAAGATATAACCCACTGTTATTTCGGTAAGCCTCAAAACCAAGAAAGTGATTTATGCTTCCAAGTGTTTTTAATGCAAATTAAGACTGTAATTGATTTATGACTGTATGGGTTGCTTGAGATGAGTTTCCTGTGATTAGGATTTCATCCACTTAGACTAGTAATATTGTAGTGACATCATGCTTGTGAGAGTAAAACAGAGAAGTATCTGACCTTGAATTGATGAAGCCCCACTGGAATAATGCATGTTTAAGTTTATGGAACCAAGCCCTAGGAGCTTGTTTTAAACCATAGAGAGACTTAGTTAACTTGCAAACATGACGTGGAATGTAGATTGTTTCCTGCAGTTCACCATTCAAAAATGCATTGTTAATGTCAACTTGTTGTATATCCCAGTGATGGGAGACAATAAGTGACAAAATGACTTTAATTATCGAGGCTTTAACAACTGGACTAAAGGTCTCCGAAAAATCATCACTAGGGGTTTAATTAAGCCTTTTGGCAACAAAATGAGCTTTATACTTAGAAATGGTCCCATCATCATTGTATTTAGTTCGAAACACCCATTTGGTACCAAGAATGTGCATAGTGGGTTCATAGGGAACAAGTGTCCAAGTATTATTTTGTTGTAAAGCACGAAGTTCAGCTTGCATAGCTTGAAACCATATAGGGTCATTTAAGGCTTCTGAAACAGTTGTAGGCTCAGTATGTGAGGTAGATGTAAGAGTGGTAGAATAGATTTTGGGTTTAAAGATACCACTTTTGGAGCAAGTTTGCATAGGATGAGTGTTCTGTGGTAATGGTAAGCTGGAATCATTGATTACAGTGTTAGATGTGGTAGTATGGACTGGTGAATAAGGAGTTGGAGAGCTTACCTGTCGATTAACAGAGGATTCTAGCGATTGGGAGTGTTCTACTGTTGAGGAGTGATCCGAGATTGCCTTTGAATAGAGAGGCTGAAGATAGAGTGGACATAGGAAGACTTGGTGAAGCTGCATTTTTGTTTGAGTGTGAAGGAAAAGATTGAGGAAATGGAAACTCTTATTCATTGAATTATACATGGCGAGATATGAAAATCATACCTTGATTGTTTAGGCATTTATAGCCTTTGTGCATTGAACTATATCCAAGAAAAACACATTTTATGGTGTGGAATAGTATCCAAGAAAAACTATGAGAATAGTATCTAAGGTAAGAAAAATAGCTGCAACCAAAGGTTTTGAGGTAGAGATAATTTGGTGGTTTGTTATAGAGCTTCTCAAACAGTGAGATGTTGTTGATTCTTGGAGATGGAAGATTACTGATGAGAAATGTAGCTGTAGAAAAATCTTCAAGCCAATAGGTAAGAGGCATATGAGCATGGGATAAGAGAGCTAGGCTTGTTTCAATGATATATCTATGTTCTCTTTCGAAAATACCATTTTGTTGGTGGGTATAAGGATAGCTCAAATGTGGTTGTATCCCATGTTGTGTAAGGTAAGGTAATAAGGCTTTAAATTCCCCTCTCATGTCAGTGTGAAAGGCTTTGATTTTTCTGTTTAACTGAAATTCAATATTGGTTTTAAATTTAATGAAAACAGATAATGTGTCTGATATTAGCTTTAGGGGATAAAACCATGTAAACCTAATGCAAGCATCAACAAAAATGAGATAATATTTGTGTCCTTCTGTTGAGAGATATGGAAAGGGCCCCCAAATGTTAGAATAAATGATATCTAATGGATTTTGGGTTGTGATGTCATATGTTTGAAATGGTAACTTATGCAATTTTCCCTGTTTACAAACATCACAAAAGGACAAGTTGTTTAGGTTTATGTTGAACTTCATTTCAATATTTTGTTGGAAGGATGTCCTAGTTTGGCATGCCAAACATTTGCATTCTTTTGTGCTAAATTTGCCTCACAATAACTTTTGTTTGAAGAAAGAAAATTTGTGTAGTGTGGAGAACTGAAAATATTAGAACTAAGAGCAGAATGTGATTGTTTGACTGGCCTGATTTGGTTTTGCGGCTTGGTGGCTTCAAGACTACATAGGTCATCCCGAAGCACTCCCTTAAGCAGAACCTTCCCTGCTTCCTTGTCCTTAAACAAATAATTAACATCAGTAAACTCAATAGTAATCTTGTTATCTTTGGTGAGTTTAGATATACTCAATAGGAGAGGAATAGAATATGTGTATTTATTATTGTCTCATAGACTTGTTTATATATACGAGAATTACAACAGAAAGAAGAATATTGTTATTTGTTACAAATACTCTCAGCCACCTGTTGCGTTTGTTGCAACATAAGTGTATAACAGCTGGCAATGGAAATGTCTTATGTGCCCTTGATGTATCTTCATTTTACAATGCCATTGAATTTCCTCAAACCAATTGAACATATAGGAAATTTATACAAAATCTATGTCTGAATTTCTTGTAAGCACACCTTCTGTAAAAAAAAGATGAACTAATCTAGAAACACACCTCAATGAGCGACCTTCTGATCGAGAAATAAGTATTTAGTTGCTACAAAATTAGCAAAAGAGGAGGAGAAAGATGTCCTCTGATCGTCTCTATACATGTGATATAGAACAGATGTGTTGAAGAGCTTTAATGGAGGCCATAACTCCATCGTCTATCCAAGTTCTAAATGTGCAAGATCAAGTACATTGATCCACCTGCAAAAATCAAAATGGTCCTTCAGTATTGAAGCTGTTTGCAAGCGTGAGATGGTCTTTTCACTGCAAAGTTCAGGGGACTTGATGCAGTTCAATATGGTCACAAGAAGCAGTTCCGTGAAGAATTGGAATGTGGGCACCGAACTAGCTCCTTAGAAGGAGTTAAGTTGAATACAAGTCGGTGAAATTTTCATTTAGATACTTAATAATGCATTTTAGATTTTAAAGATTTTCTGCTTTAGCATTATCACGTCAATAAACTTTTAAAAGAAAATTTTGTTATCCTCAGTATAATCGATCGAAGACAAAATTGAAAATAGATTATATTTAAAACATGTCCAGTAGACCAATGTTTCCCTATTTTTCTTTGTAATTGTCTCTTCATTCAACACTTACTATTTTTGTCTTTCTTTAAAAAAAACACTTAAGCCTTGTTTGGCAAATAACTTATCAACTATTTTTTTGGCTGATTGAAAGGTATTTAGCTGTTTGATTATGTCAAACTGCTGATAATCATGTTTGATAATTAGCTGATTAGGTTGACGGATTGAACCCAATTTGTTGTTTTTGAAAATGCTCCTATGAGGAGCGTTTTGCTCAGAAATTAAGAGAGAAAAGACGATTGAGCCCCAAAAGTGAGAGGAGAGGGAAAGAGAGAGAGAGAGAGACTGAGAGATGTAATATTGTATAATTGACTTTATTATTATTAATTCATGCAAATTCATGTAATATATTGTACCAAAAAATTAAAATTGTACTTGATAGAGATATAAATTACTTGTTGATTTGTAAATATGGATGATGATGATATACAAATTATGCAACTTCTACAAATTAAGCAATTTTTGGACAATGAGAATGAGTTTTGGGATTTGGTGGCTTATGTAGTGGACTATATGCGTGTGTATTTTTTGAACCATATATACAAGGAACCATGCATGACTTCCTATCTAACAGGAGAAATACAGATGAATGAATTATTGAATGGTCATGAAAAAATGAAGTTTTAATACATTTAAGATGAATCAAAATATATTTTGTTAATTATACATGATTTTGGAAAACAATTATGGTTTGAAGCTTTCAGATAAATGTCAATTTTGTAGAAAGTGGGTTTATTCGTGTATGTCCTAAGTGGGTTTATTCGTATTTTTCTTGATACGATCGGTAATCCGAGAATTAAATTTCAAAACCACTGATAAGTAATTTTAAGAATTGTAGGATTTGTTATTCATGATTTAGACTTTTTATGATATCATTCATACTAATTATATTGCCTCTGTGGACATTCAAGTAAATATTACTTGGTTGACAAAGGCTATTTGGAAAGAGAAGGATATTTGACACCTTACCCAAATACAAGATATCATCAATGGGAGTTTTGTGGTGCAAATCCAAGACGATCTCGAGAAGTTTTTAATTGAGCTCATTCATCATTGAGAAGTTGTATTGAGAGGACTTTCGGTATTCTTAAGGCTCGATAGAAGATATTGAAGAAATTGCCTAAGTATTCATTAATTGATCAAAATAGAATAATTTGTGCAGCTTTTGCGTTGCATAACTATATTAGAAGAAGTACAATTGGTGACCTGACTTGTAGCATCATCGATTAATATCCTGAATTTATACCT
>JANZLY010000213.1:14875003-14885956 GCA_026770305.1 Erythroxylum gonoclados | reverse complement strand
TTGAGACATATACAGTTTAATAGGATATCTAAGTGTTTTAACATGGCATAGGGGATATAAATTTTTAATCCCATAAAGTTTCTCTAATGAAGTTTGGCATTCAGTTAGAGAACATAAAGGTTTTCTCTAATGTTGTGTAGTATTCGGTAAGAGAATACAAGATTTCTCTGGTGCAGTTTAGTATAAGGTATAGAGAAATCGAAACCTATAAACAAAAGATGATACATATTAGATCATACAAGTATCATCCTAGTTTGTCACACTCCATTTTCCCATTCATGTTAATAAGGTATTAGATATGCGTGATTATATTGGACATATGTCACACATGACAGCTGCATTTGATATATCTTTCAATATCGAAAGCCTTGTAGGAAAGAATGTTGGACTTTCATTATCTTTGGATCAAATGTTTTAAATTTTAAACTTGGTACCAATACAGTAGCATGAATTAACCAAAATTTTAAATTGTTTTTAAACTTAAGTCAATATCGCAATTAATTATTGTCCAAGGGGGAGAATGTTAGACATTTTTTAAAAATTTAGACAACAATAATTGTGTTTTATCGATTTTCAATAACTTATCTGTTAAATTACGTAATTTGATTCGGATAAAGATAATAAAGTGACTCAATGAATGATATAAGTCAATGGGTCGAAATTCAGGAGAAAAATGGATCCCGATCAATATGGACCAGATCCATATTGGGCCTGTGATGGGGAAGCCCGATATGAAAGCTATATATATATAGGTTAAGATCTCCTGCAATATTTGCTCATATCATTCGTAAGCTTCTAGATTCTTTAACTAATTAAGAGAACTTACGTTTTAAGGAAATTGTAGAAAGACATTAACCATGTGCCAGGGAGAAGTTATCGTGAAGGTCTCTGTGAATTCGAGCTCGTTACGACCTCGAAAAACTACTCCAAACTTCTGATGAAATCGAAATCAGGTATTCCGCATTTACTTCGTTTATTTCCCTTTTACGAACGATCTGGACACTTAATAAAATTCATACTACGTGTTACATTGCTAAATCGTGTTAGGTAAGCTACATTGTCTTGGTCAAGTAAGGATCTAACAAAGATCCTTGAAGGCAGCGACTATGATAAAAAGAATCCAAGAAAGCTCTTATATCTTCACTCCATATGTAAAAGCTACGTTAGGCCAATAAACTGTCTTGGATTGGAGTGCAACCTCACACCAGAAACACTATTTGTGGCAGGTAGGGAGGATGGTCCCATATTCCACTACCAACATATTTTTTATTCATAACAACTACCTTACGTTTACACCAACTGCCTCAATTAGTGCCTTAATTGGTTCGTAAGCTTCTAAGTTCTACTATAATACTACCAACTCAAAATGATTCATTTTTGACATGCACTTCTACAGGCCATATTCAGTATTTCTTTCCCTCAAGACTACAGACTTGTATAATCGACAATGAAATGAACTTCATTCTCTCCAGGACAATATATAAAGATAATAAGTATTTTAAATTATAGACTGTATTACAATTGTATTCATATTTCTTAATTATTATAATTCTTAATACAATATGTAAATTTACAATTTAAAAACCTTGTGTAAAACTCTTTTAACAATTTTCCAACTCTGGCGTAGGAAGTTGGTTTAGTAATTAGTTTTGTGTTGATCGAAAATAAAGGATTTTGTAACAGGACAAAGTTCCTTATGGATTGAACCAAATTCCCCTTGCCACATCGCGGAGAGCTGCACATGGCCGGCCATGTAATTGTTTGTTTGCTGCCAAAACCAGAAGACTCCAGGCTGATCGGACGGACCATTTCAGTTTGGCACACTTGTTGAGAACAGCAAGAAAGCATACAATGAATGGATCATTGTCGTTGGATGCACCAAGCTCTTTTACAATGCATGGATACCAGTGATCACATGAACGTAATTTAAGTCCAGTAACTATTTTATTTTATGTATATATTTATTCGTATTACATATAACGTACTAACAAAATGAATATAGACAAACATGCGGAAAGTCACAAGGCTGGTAATGACATGAAGTAAATGTACCTTCCTTCCTGGGATTTGGATAGAATCTGGCAGTGTACAGGGCGCTCAGATAGAATTACTTCCAACCCAATAATAATGAGAGTTGGCGTTTTATTTATGCCAGTTAGATAGTGTTGACCTCACGGCATTCATTGTTGGTTAAAACTTTAACTGTTTGGATTTTCTTTGATCCATGATTGTTTTGTCATTTACTATAGCTAAGTAGGAGTCATCTCATGGTTGGTGGATTTCAAGGTTAGAAATCCCATCATCCATGGATGGATCTAAAAGGATTGATGATGCAAGATTTGGTACCAAAATTAGCTATTGGCAAAAAAGTTTTGTCTGCTACACTACACTGTCCCCACCAAGACCATACAACAATAAACTTTTCTTCACAGGTTTGTCTGTTTCTTTCTGCTTTCTTCTTCTTTTTCAATTCCCCAGTCACTACAGCTGCAATGCTAATGACTTTACCTGCGTCTTAAAGCTTTCCTTTCTTTTTCTGGGAGAAGTGGCTCTTGTTTTATGACTGAGACAACATGATGGAGTGGGATAATAACCAAGACCACCATCAACAGCTACAGCTACATGACAGAGACAGTCGAAATGCTGGTGTCAATGTTAATGGAAAAAATGGGAATGGGAATGACAATGGAGGAATGTTATACGTTAAGGTTATGACAGATGATCAACTGGAAACTCTCAGGAAGCAAATTGCGATTTACGCTGCAATATGTGAACAGTTGGTGGAGATGCATAAGACCCTTTCTGTCCAGCAAGATCTTGCAGGTCCTATTCTGTTCTCATGTTCATATTCTTTTATCTTTTCCTCTGTTGTCAAAAGGAGACATGAGACACCTGATACAAGTAGAATCACTCCAGATTAATTGTAATTCTAATTTTTCTGACCATGTTTAACAAAAGTTTTCCCAGTTGATTGTTTCCAAAAAATTGCTGCTTTTGACTTACGAGAACACAGATACTTTGATCTACTTACAAATTCTGATGCTGAATGTCGATTTCCTTCAGTAAATCTCATCATCATCTTTGTCCTTGTTAATTAGTTGAAAGATGATAAGATTGGCCCTCCATTGTTGTGTTAAATTTCAGGAGGCCGACTAGGTACCCTATACTGTGATCCACTGATGGCTACTGCTGGCCACAAAATTAGCGCTAGACAGCGGTGGACTCCAACACCCATACAACTTCAGATTTTGGAGCGCATTTTTGATCAAGGAAATGGAACTCCGAGCAAGCAAAAGATCATAGAGATAACATCTGAACTTGGTCAGCATGGACAAATATCTGAAACAAATGTGTATAATTGGTTCCAAAACAGGCGAGCTCGATCAAAAAGGAAGCAAATGGTTGTGCCATCCAACAATGCTGAGTCCGAAGTGGAGACAGAAATTGATTCATTGAATGAGAAGAAAACAAAACCAGAAATATTTCACTCCCAGGAGAACCCTTCAGGGCCAGAAGATCTGTGCTTTCGGAGCCCGGAGATAAGCTCTGAACTACATTTCTTGGGTGTGTTATCTAATCCAAGTATGTAGATAGTTTTTGATTTACCTTCTTTAGCCATCATAGAACCTGGAAAGATTGCTCAGTTCTCATACACTAGTAAGGGATGAATGACTGGTACCAGTTAAAGAGTAATTATTATCTTATTGCAATTTTCACTGCAACAACTTCAGTACTAATGCTTTTTGTCTGAGCCTTTGTCTTATTGTTTTTAGCATGCTCTCCTATAAAGCATTCTTGGCATATGTTGGTGAATGCATAACATAAGGGATCTTGTTTGTAAAAAGCATAGTTTAATATAATGGATAAATTGCATCATAAAAGTACATATTCCTATTTTAAAGTAGCTACATGATGAAATTATAAACTTTAACTACTTCCTATAATACTATACTACCTTTGAGTCAACTAGTAATGGCCTTAACTGTGAACTCTAAATAACTACTAAAGTCAATGCAGGAGATGACCACCTTACTGGAAAGATGGGGATGCCTGGAAGCTACAATCTATATGAAGAAGCAGAAGACTACGGCATGCAAGGGTGATGCTCAGTTCATCTGGTGATCCTAATTTAATTCACAAATTTAGAGAGTATTCATGGGCTTTGCAGTATAAAGACTAAGCTAATGAAAATGAGAAAAGAGATAACTTGCTCTAATTGTTGTTCAGCTGTACCACTACTTTACCATGCCTGGCATATCAGTATTTACTATGGCATCACGATTCCGAGTTGGAAATCTCGTAACCTTTTTGGTTGGTTTGTGCTTATTGGACTTTTATCTCATCGTTCATTCTGATGTATCCACAAAAAGGACTTCAATCATTAGGATCTTTGTACTTGTGAAAACAAGGAATGTCACCGATATGCTTACACAAGGTCCATATTTGCTCTATATAACTACAAAAGGACGTCTCCATTATGCCACCAATTCCACCATTAAGTTTAATGGCGTGTCAATGGTGGAACCGGTAGAATCATGTGCTCCTCCATGCAATTCCTGCTAAACGGGAGGGAAAAAATAAAAAAGAAGCCTTTATGAAATTTTAAAATTAACATAGGATAGGAGCACGGCAACTATCATAAGGACTGGAAGAAATCGTTTTAGGTGTGATGGTTGCTTATCTGTTCTCCAATTTTGTGGAACGCTCTTCTATTTTTCATTCTTGCAAAGGAGAGGTACCAGACAGCGTTTAAAGATAAAGCTGGTGCTTTTCATGGAAGAGAAAATCTTGTGAATATATGTTAATTTGAAAAAAGTGAAACTTTTATTATCCATTACCTTCAAATAAATTGCAGAATCATACACAAAATACAAGCAAAGTAGTATTCGATTATTACAAGTGAGCTATGCAACAGATTGCTAACAATGAACTCCAAATGTCTCAGTGGGTCAAGTCTAGAGAACTTAAAATGATAATCATGCTGATACTTTTAACTTCTAGCAGCATTCAAACGCTTTGTGGCTCGTTCTAGATTGAGCTCCTGTCTGCGTAACTCATGGCACCACTTACTGGAATCGTTATCTAACACTCCAAGCTTGGCTATTTGTTCGCGTAATGCCTCCAAGTTGACGAGTGGGATAGTTGTCGGTCGCCCATGAGCACACTGCATAAAAAAGCTTGTTCAGTTATTCGAAGCATGTTATCTCTCTTAAAAATTGACAAGTATGCTTCCCATGGGTGATAAAATTTTCAAGCTACTATTTACTTGAAAACAAAGTGAGGTCCGCCTAAGCTCTTCAACAATGAGTGCACATTCTGATGGTAGCAAAGCATCTCCAAACATGATGGCGCCTAGCAGAAGATAGCAAGAAAACAAGGACAATTTCATCAACACAAGTTCTAACGTCCAGAACATAATACCATGTTCAGAAATGGGAGAAGGAAAAGAGAAACAAAATCTGTAAATGGAGGGTGAAACATACCGCTGCATGCTTTAAAATTGAGGACTCGAAGAACAGCTGGTGGCATAGATGAAGAACCATCTGTATCGGCAAGCTAAAGATTGGAATAGAATCAGAATTAGAAACTCAAAACACTTAAAAAGGAGAAAGGGGACAAAAGGAGGGGAGGAAATAGAAACCACCCATATCAACGTGGGACCGGACGGTGTGATGATGGTGAAGGTTCCATCTTACCTGCTGAAGAAATTCCACAAGGTCTCGGTCTGATAAATTGACTCCTAAAATGCAGGGAACCTGCATGTAAACAGCTCCTTACATAAGGGTAAAAAGAAACAGAAACGAACATTTTATGTAAAAGTGAATATGCGAAATAGACTATTCATTTTTTTTGTTGTTGTTAAAATAGACTATTCATTTTTGTACAACAGGATATTCAAACATAAAGAAAGCAGTGCTTTACCGCAATTAGTGTGACGGCAATTGGTTGCTGGTGAAGCATATTCAGATTCCTGTAGAGTGATTACATTAGTAAAACCATAATATCAAGAGTAAAGATAATAACTTATTGACAAAACAGTGGTCAAATCACATATGGTGATGCAGAGAACAAAGATAACTATTTGACATATCTACCAGTACATGGACACATGCACATTATTCCAGTTCATTCCAATCAATCTCAAACTACTGAAAGAGTTAATAACAACTCTGCAGTATGAAGGCAGATGTTAATGTTGGTGCAGATATAAGCGAAATGATTAATGGACAAAGAGATTACTTTGTGAAGGTTGCAGCACTTTGAGCTTCAGTACTGCAAATCCAACCCCAACCTCTTACTTGTTCAGCATAATTATGCAATAGTTGAAAACCCATTTCAGGAAGTACCTGTTGAAGTTAAAAAACTCTTAAATAAAACCAGTTCACGGCAGTGCACAACAAAACCTCACACGTTTTAGAAAAGAAGTATACCAGCTCTTCTTCAGCATCCAGATAGGTAATTGTCTTTTCTTGACCTGATAGTACCTAAAAATTCATTAGCCTTTAAGTTGTAGCACACATCATTCTACAAGATCAATATAAAAAATCATGTTTATCTTTTGACGCAGTTCTTCTAATCGAATTCTTTCATCTGCAGCATGCTGTAGGATAAGCCCCATACTGAAGTCAGTAATGCTGCCAAAACTAACTTAAAAACTAACCTAAGGACACTTCTCTATCTTTTATCTTCTATGTGCGTATGTTCATGCCTATGGACTCAATTATATCTACACAAATAAAGTCATTTGGATGTGTACAGTTTTGCAACTTAAACTGTACTGAATAGCCAGTAAGGATTTTTTTTTCCTTCTGACTAGGACAAAATTTCCAATGGCGAAGTAAATGTAATACATTGATCCACTAAAAATTCTCAAGATCATAATGTCTGCTTTCATAGGAGGTACATTTTATTTTCCGATGGAATGAAGTAAATCACTTTTAGATGAAAGAAACTTGTTATTGAGAAAGGAAACAAGAGCAAAGGAAATCGATGTCAACAAGAAGCAAAACACTGCTAATTTACCTGATCTATAACAGAAAGTGTCTTGCCAGCCACAATTGGGATGAATTTCTTGTCCACCTGCTGAAGAACCTTGGCATCATCAAGGTAGTTTCTATGGATCGACTCTGGAACTAATGAATCGCCAGGAAGATGTAAGAGTCCTGAAGAGATGTCAAGTATACCATGCTGACTATCCATGTTACGTGATGCATTATTATCCTGCACAAATAGGGTGAGGAATATATCAATTATTGGTAAAACAAGTTGACATGGCATTGAAAATTTTACACGTAATCATAACAGGAAGCAGAAAGTCATCAAATTTGTGAGAATACTCAACTGCAATTTGTTGGAAGTTATTCCGCCATTTGGAGCCAACAGTTATTGTCTCCTTAGTATTCCCTGACACAAAGTATGAAACAGGGAATTAGTAGTGAACTTAAATACCCATGTACACCAGTTCACTACAGGCACATTTATCCATAATGTATATACCCTTGCAACTTGACACATGCCCAAGCACTGTTCCCATAACATAACCAATGTAACCCTCAAATCTTAGTTCTTGATCCAAATAGTAATTCTTAAAAGGTGGGGGAATTACCTTCGCCAGGACAATCACTATCCTGGGTGAATCGAAGCTGTTGAATTTTTTTTTTGTTTTGAATATTCTCCATGTCTGCTACAATGCCTGTAAAGTTATTTGTACAGGGTCTGAAAAGTGTCCCAGGGACAGGTTGATTAGCATTTGGCATGTGTCGAAAGAGCTTGATTAAGGGAAATAAAGAACATTCAAGTACCTGGAGTTGAACTCTGGATCCTTATGATATGGCTGCAAATGCAGTTTCAATTCCTTAGCTTCTGTAGCGCAAGCAGCTATACAAGTTGGATTATACCTATGTGTCATGACATGACACCCAATTTCAGAAACATCATCAGGAGAAGTAGAGCCGTCATGAAACAGTTGAGTCAGCTCTTTTCCGAATTCTGTTATTGAAAAGTGGTTTAAGGAGATAAGCCTCCTCTTTTTACAGTAAAATGGTGGAGCTGAATGGCTTCTTTTCCGTTGGTCTGTGTGAGCATGATCTTGTACTGAACAATGATCTCTTGATTGATTTCTTTTGCTTCCTTGTTTTTCATTACTTTTCTGTACTTTGGAATATGGCTCCAAAAAAGAATATTCTGCCTTACTTAAATCAAGCGATAAATGAGAATGCTCCAAAGAGAGCTCATCTAAGATGGGCCTTTGATGAGATTCACACACCTTTTGATTGTGAGCATTATACTTGGAACCGAAGACAACATCCCTCCAACTTAAGTCATTTTCTTTGTTAGGACTCTCTGACAGAATATCATAACTAGATTCATGCTCATTTTCTTCACTGTCAAAAAAGTTCCAATACTCTTGCCTGATTCCCGATCTTGAACTCCCTTTAAAAGATTTTCCAAGTGGATTGTCTTCAATACCCCAGGCTGTCTCTTCAAATAAGCCTTCAATAGGTACTAGATGTTTGGCATATGGTTTTTCATGCAATGATAATGATTTATCTGAAGAACAAGAAGGAATGAAATCTGAAGTTATATCAATATCCATAAAGTTTGTGGGATACCATTGAGCACAGAACGCTGTATCCTGTTTCAAAATCCTACGAAGTTCAACAAAACTTGTATTACAGGAATCAATTTTAACCAAGGATTCATCTTCATCAGTAAAAAAACGCCTTCTTTTGGTATTAAAGCTATCAACCTGAGATTTAAAACCCTCCTTGCTTCTAATCAGATCCCTATTCAAAGGAAAGCTTCCCTGGGATGAGCAACTTTCTAAGAAAGATGTTTTATCATTCCTTGTAGCCTCTCCATCATTAATGTCAATGTGACCTACAGAGAATGAATAACTAACAGATTTGGCACCAGATTCAATGTTTGGGGATCCTTCCTCCCACTCTGATCTTAAAACGGGGCTCTCTGTAGTGTCACAGAATCTTTCCCTGGTAGTAAACATGTCTTCCAAAAAGTAGCCATCTTCATCTAACATTTTGTTATCAGATATCAAAAGATTTCTATTACTCCTTTTGGTCAATCTGGGCATGGTATCACAAGGGGGACCATTCAATGATGGCAAAGAAAGATCACTTTGGCAAGCCCGTCCCATTTCAGATTGTTGTCCTTTGGGCCCTGAAAGGTCACGTTGAAATTCATTATATGAAACTTCACCATAACCCCTGTTGAGTTTTTGCTCAAAACCCATGGTAGAAGAGGCAGAAGCAAGGAGAGAAGAGGACAGATCATTCTGAAATCTGCACTTCCTTGCGGCAAATTCGAAGTTCTCAGCTGTTTCTGCATGAGAATGTTAATAAAATAGAAGGGCAATTCAGCTGTCATAGAAACCAAACAATTCTTAGTTGTTCATATATTATGAATCACAAACATATCTAACATTCTTGTCAGCACAGTTTGTAGAGAAGTTAAAACATATCAAAACTGGACAGCATGAAGATGGCATAGTATCAACTTCTTTACAGAATTCAGAGTGAGTAGCTTGGCAATGCATTGGACATTTTTCTGATGCAATACCATCAACTTCTTTACACATTTCGTCTTCCAGGACTGTATCAGTTAAATGACTTGACAAATCCCGTAGTTTTAAAAGGTAAAGCATAACTAAATATCAGAAACCAATAGAGATAGATTAGCCAGTGACATAGAAGAACACAAAGATGTCATACCTTGAGTAATGCTGTTCTTCCAATGATTCTGAATCGCCTTCTCAATGAAGTTAAGGATAGGAACCCAGTCCTGCTAAAAAAATGTTATAAGAAAGCTGATGGTAGTAAAAAAGGAAAACAACCCATTCCTCAATACTTAATAATTGTGTACTGATGATGCAGAGGGCCAAACTTTTGAAGAAAGAACATGAAAATTGGAATTTCTCAAACATTCCAAAGTTTAGTGTGCAGTTAAGCAGAAGCTGGTTACTGCTTAAAAGAATTGAGACCCTAAAAACTTGATAGAAGCTTCATCTGTTTTATTCTTTTTTTTTTTTTTTGGGTGATAGAGGCTATAGATGTGGAGGAAGACTGAGATAAGCACATATCATATCATATCAAGTCACACAAAAAAGATTCAAGAAGAAATTACTATTATTAGGAATTAAAATTGGCAGCCAAACAAGCAGAATATTACCTTGAATTCAACATATGTCTTTGATGGCTCAAAGATTAAATCATACAGAGACGAAGGGCAACATAGATTTACGATATATGATGGAAACGCATGAGGTCTACTTCTCTTTCCTTTTTGAGATAAGCTTCTACACTTATCCATCTCAAACCTAGCAGCCAATTCATTTAGCAACTTGTGTATTGGACCTTTGCAGACAAATCGTGAGTTGATATCTGTCAGCAGTAAGGTTAAGCTACAAGGTTTAAACAAAAACACTTCTCCAATATAGATTCAATAAGTGAAGCATTGAGTAGATTGTTGAAGGTTATTCAATGAAGGATACAGATGTATTGAAATGCCTGCAAAAATGAACTCTATATAAATTACAACCACCAAACAGAAAAATAAATCTACAAAAAGAACCATAGAAATGAGTCAATGACAACCAATACTAGGAAATTATATGTAGAAACAGAAAAAGAGAGGAGCACTAAAATAGAACTCAGACCTTGTCTGTAAAACCATCAAGAGGACCCCATATATAGCGTGAAAGCTTCAGCATACCTGCTTCCTAACATTCAATTGGTCCTTTTCTTTGAAAACAAAACCTTAAGCTAGGTTAGCATTAGGATGAGAGTGAAAACCACAAAGATGTCATCAATAGATAAGTTTCAATTCAGGTCATGTGATGACCTTTCACTCTCCGCACATAGTGTATTCTTCTATGAACGAAGTAGAGTTCAATTCCAAGTATGCGTAGTTGAAGTACTGTAAAAAAATTATTCTAGT
>JANZLY010000213.1:14695683-14706163 GCA_026770305.1 Erythroxylum gonoclados | reverse complement strand
TTGCCCGACCGACCTCTGTTGCCCGACCGACCTCTGATGGCCGACCGACCTCTGTTGGCTGACCGACCTCTGTTGGCCGACTGACCTCTGATGGCCGACCGACCTTTGTTGGCCGACCGATCTCTGATGGCCGACCGACCTCTGATGGCCGACCGACCTCTGATAGCCGACCTCTGATCATTTTGTTGATCCGACCTTCCTCCACTCTTTTGGCCATAACTTTTCTGTCCGACATCCGATCGATCTGCTTTTCGAAGCGTTGGATTTATAAGACATTCCTCTATCTTTCTATGAAAATTTATGATTATTGTGATCAAATTGAGAAAGATTGATTGAATCAAAGTGAGAGGATGATCGGTTAAAAGAGTATGAGCTGGATACTTTCTGAACATGGATCATTCACTATTGACTGTACTCCTGTTAATAATATCTGCTTCTAATTTATCACACATATATATAAAGAAAATGTTTCTTTATCTGCTCAATTGTATCCTCTTAAAACTTATTTGCTCAATTTAGTCATTATCTGATCTCCTCAATTGATTTAAGTGGCTCCTTTAAGCTCCTTTTGTTCTTCCATTAAACTTGATCTTTCGTATCTTATCTTGGTTGATTCCGTTATAATTGAGTTATTAATAACATCGCGTAACTTCATTAACAAGAATATATTTTGTTATCATATAAATCATGGATTAGAATTGTGTTTTTCATTTAAGTTAATCTCTTTAAAAGCCGTATAAATTAGCAAGATTACATATTTTTGTTTTAAAAACAAGAAATTATCTTAAGAATTTGTAATTTAAGAATAAAAAAATATTAATTATAAGAATAAAATAATATTAATTATAACCTTTTAAAAAGCAGAATAAAAAAACGAGATATTTTTTAATTAAGATAACCTATTAAGCTTCTTCACCTTTACTTTCATGTTACATTGCATTCCCCATCAATCATCCAAGTTAAAATACAACCTTAAATATACAAAACAAAATATTACATGGAATGACGACCATCTGACTTTTCTTGCACACGTCTTTGTTCTTCAATCTCTTCTAAATCTTCATCGTCTCCCTTTCTACCCGCTTGCTCTTTCCAATATGCTACCAATTTTTTCAACCGAGCGACCTCTTTCGATGAAATATTTTTACTTGGATCATTCACTATTGACCGTACTCTTGAAGCATACCTAAATACGAATAAGAATGGAAGGAAATGTCAATAGCAAATAAGCAATCTAAACCGTAAAGCCTGAGATTAGTTTATAAGAACATAAAATTAGGAAGCTTACATTAAAGAATTATAAGTCTCATCCAAATTTGACTCTGCGGGGGACACGTGTTTTGGCATTACCACCAAGAGAATCACTCATTAACATTGTTAATTTGTGATTTCTATATGGTATGTGTTGGCCACCAGAAGACAAAGCACTGATCACATCCCCAAGTGCTGAAAGAGATTTATTGATACTTTGAGCTTCTTTCAGTTGACAACCTGATGAGCCAGATTTTTTTACTCTTTCTGAACCAGCAAGGTCAACAAAACTTATCTGCACTTGACGTAAAATGACACTTTGAATTTGAGATTAAAAGGAAAAAGACCATAGGAAATCTTAGAAGAAATGACTTAATCAGTGTAGCAAATAAAAATACCTTTCCCCTTGCAACAGATTGAGTTTGTAGGTTGGTACTCTCAATAACAATTGAAAGTACCAAATGAGATCTTGAACTTTCTAGATTCATTTGAGTCCAAGACGTATGTCGCTGTTCATATCCTTTTTGGATAATGGTTTTGAGTTCCTCATATGTCGTGATTGACACAACTGTCACATTTTCTACCATTACCATACCCTGATTCAAATTCGAGTACATAAAAAACACAAACAAAAGCCACATTAATAGAAAATGTAAAACTGGAACTGACGAATTTCCCCACACCTAAAAAGATTTTGTGAATGAACAATCACCTTTGCATCTTTCTTGATATCCAGCTTTGAGGGCTTCACATTCTTTGGCAATAAAAGGTCTACTAGAGTATCTTGATACAACTCTACTACATATGCCTGCAACATTTTGTATTTAGCAAACTTACATGTTACAAAAGCCAAGCGCTCTAACAGTGTTTCTCATTCATTTTGATTTTTTGTAGTAAAGCGAAAACACAAAGAAATTCTAACTTAGAATACGGAATCAAACAGATAAAGAATATAGTTAGTGAGACAGTTACAAATATTTCAAATTATTGGCTGAAGCAATGTTCCTTAACTCAAATTACCTTCAATGAAAATGAGAATTTGTTGCTATCACGTCTCAAGATTTTAAACAACTCAGCAGTTGCTCGTGGTGTCAGTCCAGGCTCACTTTCAGAACCATAGATAGTAAATGTCTTTCCAGAACCAGTTTGACCATAAGCGAATATGCAAACATTGTATCCGTCCACAGCAGATTGTACTAAATACTAATCATATTAAAAAGGAAAAAGGAAAATGTCGCAAATTAGTTCCAGATAAATGACCCTGATAAATCACAGAAGTCTGGTTAAACTCACTCTTGTATCCTCAAACACATCTTCCTGCGTGGCTTTGCTATCAAACACTCGATCATATGCATGTTGCTTCACTTTATCATCTTTCCATGGATGTCCAATAGTAAACTCATCTGAGCTTGTAAGGAGGTCTCTTTCTTTTTCATAAATTTCCTTATCATTTAAAGGTCTTAGCGGACAAAATACCCTGATCTTCCCTTTCATATCTAAAGATAATGGAATAGCAAGTTAATTTCACTATAAGAAAGCATACTCGAATAATAATATAGAAGTTATGCAATGACTTAAATAGTCAAGCAGAAGTTGTGGAATAGCAAGGACATTAAGAGAAGACCCAACAGCAGCATTAGAATGGTGGTAACAAGAATGGACCATTGAAGTCTATGTGATGTAATACCTTATTAAGGCAGCCTAGGTTATTACTTGCATCTGTTGTTTTCCACATTAATCTATTTCATTCCCATTGTGAGAAGTATCTTTCCCCATCTCTTCTCTACCAAATTTGATCTTCCTCGCTTTTTTTCTTAAGGCCTACAACCCTGGTTGCTAGAATCACTATCTCTCTTCACTGGACTCCGGGTATTCGGAAAATTATGGATGCAATATGTTGATGTTCTATTTTCACTCCTACTGATCTTGCCAGGTAAAGACCATCGTAGATCAGCTACTCAGATCCCAGATTACTAACCTGTTTAATTTTAAGTGCTTGTCCCACGATTTATTTTGCACAGTTAATTTGAGGTTGAACTAAGTTTGAATAAGTCTTCTAACTTGATCTGAAGTTCTAAGTCAAGAATTTGAACAGGAGAAGGTCCTATTTGGCAACATGGGATGCGGAGATATAGTTTACTGGAAGAACCTTTAGATTTAACAACTAAAAGAACATCTGTAATCAACAAACCCTCTAATTACATAAAAAAAGAGTAAAATAGGGGAGGGACAAGTTCTCAAAACTTTTTGTTTCTAATTCTGGGGCATCATTCTGAATGTTAACTATACAGTTTAATCCCAAATATTATATGCTAGTATATATACTGAGTGTTAAGGTTGCTTAACCTTCTATGGTATTAAAATAGCGCTTTCGTAAAACTTGTTCTTCCTTGTACATAATTTCCAGCTCAGCAAGTTGGGCTGCTTGCATCTTCAATATGGCTTCAGTTTGTTCATTCTTTCTATCAATGTCCTGAAAGTAGCAAAACTTATCAGGTACAGATGCTTATCACTAATGAATCCGATGGATATTTGTGAAACAGCCCAGTCAAGTCTTCTATTTGAACAAAGTTTATACACTGACATAAAGATTCATTAAAAGATGATACCTCTTTCATTTCTCTCAATTCCTCTAATTCCTTCAAATTATTCTGCATGATAGTCAACTCCTCATTCCTTGCTGTAAGAGTTGATTCCAAAGCCACTAACTTTTGTGTTAACCCCTCTAGGTTCTTCTCAAGCTCTGTCACTTGGAGCTTTAAAGATTTTCGCTCTACGTCAAAGTTCTTTTCAAGAACTTCAATCTGTGTACAGAGAAATTAACCAATTTCTTACGACGTTCAGTTAAATAAAACTTAAGAGTTTTTGTGATTATACCTGTTCAATTTTCTTGTTCTCAATTTGAGCAATCTTTTGCTCTAATAATGATTTCTCATTTGTCAATCTTTTCACAGTTTCTTTTGTTGCGTTCAATTCTGCATTCCTTTGTCTTGATTCATCCTCGAGCTTGCGGGATAACTGCATCATATAGTCCAAGTGATTTCTCCATATCAAAAAGTTCACCGGATCACACAGTATGAAAAACTTAATCCCAGTTTAATAAAACCAACTAGATCAAGAAAAATAAATAAATTTCTAACATGCCAATCTAGAGAACATGATTTCACCTGGTTGTCTGAACCAACCGCGTCCTTTTTGGTTTTACTCCCAGTTGTTAAATTAGTGAGGTCGGCTAACCTTTTCTCCATATTTTTCTTCTCCATCAATGCAGCCTAGCACATGAAAGTTCACCAAGTTAGAATATTCAAGAGAGATCTACATAGGATAAAAGGAAGAGCTAAGAACTCTGGATGAATTACACTAACCTGAAGAGCTGTATCTTTTTCTGAAAACAGCACCTTGAGTCTGTCGTATTCGCTCACAACCTCTGCTATATTTTGTTGCTCAGTTCTCAAGGAAACTCTCAAACTCTTCAATTCTTCTTGAAATTCCAATTCCTGCTTTTGCTTCTCATGCAATTCTTCCAATAACTGAATCAATTTAACCCATAATTCAATACAGATCTAAAGGAAAATATTTTTAATTTGTTCTCAATGCAATTCGTTTGAAGAAATAATGAATCAACTAAATATCAGTCCAGGTTGCTCATCTAAGGCTACTTTACACTTAGCTAAAGCCTTGGCATAGCTCTGAACAAGCAAATGATAGTCTAGTAAGTGCTGATAAATATAAATATCACATAAACTAAACATGCAATCTCAAACATGAAAACCAAGGCACATTCACGTGACATTGTTGGTAGTGAGTGGTAAGAGAAGCACTAGGTAGATTACTAGTTCCAATAATCAATATATTTCAAAACTAAGAAAAATGAATTCTTCAATCTTTTAGCCTCTTCATCTTGGTCAGAAGAATCTTTGAGGCCTCATACACAGCACCTTAAAGACCTTAAGAGTTCCATCATTATAATTAGATGGTACAAAGAACCACTTAGCATTTTTTATAATGAATTGAAGGCTTACTTGATCAGTTTTCTTCTGGTATTCTTCCATGCTTTTAGACAATTCCTGTATACGACTCTCATACGCATCTGCATTATGATGCTTAGCATTGCTAGAAGGATCTCCATTCATTGGGCTGCTAGCCACAGACCTAGCCTTGGAATATCGACGTAACATGACATCATTTATATGAGTTTGAAGAGCGACACAAATTTCTTCTCCCTGATAAACTAAGAAATTTTAGTTGCATCAAGAGTACATATAGTCAACCAACCATGGAGTACTGAATTGCAAAGTTCCAACAAAGATGATGTTGGAATTATCTGACCTGCTTTGTCTCAAACTGGAATATATGAAGAACACCTGCAACTCTCATCTTAAAGAATACAGCAGTATTGCTACTACCAAACTGCATTATGTCCCTCAACTCTGCTGAATGTAGGTACTCCTTAGGGACTGGACGGAAAAAGTGCACCTGTGGAGAAATCAACAAAGCAATTTAAGCTAAAATCTACCATTTTCTGTATTGATAAGCAGAATAACCTTAATATCAATTGTAATGGCTCAATTAACCATGTTTATGATCTGGATACTTACTCCACGTTTATTAATGCCCAAAATAATCCGTCCAGGTAAAAGCCCAATAGGATCATCAATCTTGCGAACACCAAAGAAAATTGAATTCCCATATGGAAGTGTCCTCAATATCCGCAGAAACTGCTGTCTTGCATCATCCTTGGTCAGATGTTCCTTCATGGAAAAATAACTTTAGATTTAAAATATTTCATTCAAGAATATGATAGCCTCAATAAGATGCTTTCCAAAAGTAAATGCACATTCAAAAGCTATTAATTGCTTGGGAAAGATCAGTCATTCAAGAGTCAAAGTACATAAAGTGGAATTCTTGATCTCTCTTCTTTTCTTACCTCTCCTCGCCAACACACCCCACCTCAGGCAACTTCTCCCTCTTTACAAATGGAGTACAAATGACTTATAAGCTTTCAAACTTTAAAAACGAAGATAAAGTATCGAAAAAAGAGAACTAGAAAACAAACGCTTTTGGTTCTTATTGCAATGAAGTAGCATTGAAAAACATCTTTAGATTGAATCATAATATGACTGTTAACCACTTTGAAGTTCATCTTTCACTAATACCAATTATGTGAAGAAAAAAATCAACAAAAACTAGCAAACCCTTGGTGGCTGCCTGGGCAAATGGAAGTTGTAAAGTCAAGACCAAGGATAATACATTTCAAAGAGATAGCAAAGTTTCATCAAAATTGCAGGAGCAGCTTAAATCAAGCAATCACATCAATAACAGTCAGTTAGAGCAAATTGTACAGCAAGTTCAAAACTCTGTATAATTCAGAAAAAGAAAGTCTGAACTTAGATACTTTAACAGGAGTTATGAGAAACACTCAGATATTGGTTCTTACCATTGATCGATAACGAGAAAGAATATCCAGTTCCCATTCTCGCTTTGCTCGGGTTATTGCAATTTGTCTCGGTAAAAATCTTTCAAGGAGAGAAGTCCAATCACTGGAACAAGAAAACCTCAGCGGATTAAATGTCACTGAAACAAAGAGTAACTAGGTACACAAAATCAATCACTCTCAGAAAACTAAATAGTGAAAGCAGAACCAAATCAAGCACAATAAGTCAATGTCAACAATGGGAATTACACCCCTAACATATAACTTCATCTGAATAAGGGAACAACTACTGACGTGCATGATTCAGGGGTGCCGACAAATCCAATCTCAACCAATATTTGCAACGCAGACAACTGTGCAGCATCATCCCTTCCAACAGGGTAATTCCCTAATATGTAGTCATGCTGCAACTGTAACAATACAATCATGGACAAAAATTTAGCAGCTAGAACATATACAAGATGTAAAATGAGCTTGAATAAACAAAATAAAACTGCATACTAAAGTTGAAGCTGTTTAAAAACAATCTAATAAGGGTTTATGTACTTGAACATATGATAGTTGCAAAAACATTGGATCTGTCACAGCCTCATCTGATTCACGAAATAGCTTTTTCTTAAATGTCAGTTTGCAATGAAGAATTTCTCCTTTACTTCGATCCTTGGCTGCCTTGAATTCTGCCAACAAGTCCCCTATATATTTGTTATCATCCAACCCAATATATTCCTCTGCATGAGAAGAAAGTGTGAGATTAGATTCCTGCAGCAATTTATATCTATTCAGGTTTAAAGTGAAGAAGATGACATAGTACATACCATTCCCAGGATCAGATGATTTAGAACCAGCAATAAGTTTACGGCATTCAAAAAGGCTGAAGCTAGAACATGCTGAAAGTTTAATTATCCCTGCAAGTTCCTGAAGAAGAAATAGTGTTCATTAGTGTAGAAAAAGGCTTCCAAAGTAGGAGAGTGACAGAAAGAGGTTGAAAGATTGTCAAGATTTTACAGAAATTATATGCAGAGGCAATGCTGCAACTTTTGACAAAACTATGATCAGCCACAAAGAAATGATCATTAGATTCCTGTATTCTTGTTTTACCTTCTTTAAACAGGATGATCATTGTATCAAGATAAACAAGCGCCTTGACTCATCACATTATCATGTTTGAAGATGCTCAGTATGATTTAGTCTAACTCCAATAGTGATAGGTTGCAGGAATAAAGTAGGCTCATAAAGGACAACAATGAAGGTATGTTATTTCCTCATATTCCAGAAGGCTACAAGAGAAAACCCCACACTGCATTGAATTTAGTTGAGCATATGCACGGTGTGGCCCAAGTTTAAACATAAGAACTTGCACTAACCAGTAACCAGTCCAGTTTGAAATTGGAACAATTGCAACATAGGTCATCAGATTGTTTCCAACCTCATCTTCGATGAGCACCCACAGCTACCTTTATAAAAGCGTGCATGCAACAAGTAAAATTGAAGAGGCATTAAAGTACCTCAACAGCATCAGACACTGTTGTTGCCATGTCATAAGTGATTTCTTCAAAAGTTTCATCCAAAAAAAACACTATTGTTGTAAGTTTTCGACCAGTTAGAAGAGCTTCAATTTCCTCACGTCCCGGTATAGTATGTCTTGGACCAGCTTTAATTGAACGCTTCAAGGCATTCAATGTATTTGATGCAAGGATTTGGACCTCAGAATCAGTATTCATACCATATGCTACATTATGAACATATTCCGATAAATATCCACCAATGTCCTTGCTGGGAGGCATAGAAGATGCACATAAATACATTAACTCCCATGCTTTAATCAACCATTGCCTGCAAAATCACCCAGCTTTGTAATTAAGTGGTTAGCAGTTACAAGGTGAATGAAATTAACAAAGAGAATAAAATTTTGCAATGCACACTAGTCTATAAGCCTTTCCTCATAAGCAGAAGATAATTAAAGGAGATTGAATGTCCTTAATTAGAAATTTACTGATTGTCGAAGGCAGAAAACTAAACAAAAAGAAGCGTGAGTTAAGACATACTTGCCTGTCAGGATTATTTCTAGTCTGTTTTGAAATCTGGGCAAAAAGTTCATCTCGAAGTTCTGCACGCTTCAGTGTATGCTTGTACAATTTTCCAACAAGTTCAATTCGTTCATCTAAACTTGTTTGAGCTGCACGATCAGATGAATCCACTCCCATGTACTTCAAAATTATTAGGAATAATTTTGTAGCTCGGCTGATGAGATCACTATTAATTTTGAGCAATGAAGTTGGTATAGGATCCTGCAATCAAGCTGGAACTTAGCTTTGCATAAGGTTAGTTTGCTTAAGAACATTATTGCATAAAGGCAATATGATGTTGCAACCTTTTGGAAACACAGCATATCTTCAAATGTGAATTTTTCCCGAACTTGAGGGCCTACTGATTTTTTAGAAAAGAATCCACGTTTTCCAGTAGATTGCATCTGTTTCTGCATCATCCTTAAAAATCCTTCAACCTGCACAATAGAATCACATGGTAGGTTACAAATGTCAAAAAGTGTAGAGATTAAGCAAATCTTGTACATTCAGTACAGAAGATTTTGTAATAACAGTTGCATCTTCGTCATGACAATGTTATGTACCTGAAATTTTTCAATCAAGGGTATAGCACCAGCAAGTTCCGCTGGGACAGAAGTTGAGAAGACTTGTGTACTGTAAGAAACAATTAAATACAAGCATTAATGTTTAGAATCTACACCAACTTTGCAAATGGAAAGCCTCTATTGAGCGCTGTAAAGCTATTTAATTTCTAAAAGCAACAAAAAATAGATAAATAAAAGCGAAACAGGAAAAAGGTAAATTAAGTGGACTGGATCATGTGCAAGTTTTCAACATAATAAGCAACAAAGCAAGTATAAAACAGCTTCAAATATAAGAGATGAAGAAACTTAATCACGATGCTCACTGTGTTCGCGAGAAGTTGGAACCATCACTGTCATATCCATCTCCATTGGAGACGGAGGCGGAAGAATGCAAAGAAATGTCATCATTACCATTGGCCGAGCGGAAAGAAGACATACTCGTTAGTAAACTTTGAGCCAGAGAAGGCTGCATCTCCATTTTCATAACACAAAACAAGCCTAATTACGTTTTAGTAACTGCAAATCGAAGAAAAACAACAGAATTTTTTAGTTAACACAAAATGGTGTAAGGCGCATTTATGAAAACCTAACGATGAACACGAAGAAGACGCAGGCACAAGAACTAAGCAGCATCGATCTTAGGCAGGGACATTGAGCAAAAGACAGATCCAGCAAGAAAATGGAATAGTCAGAGATAGAATAGATATCGATTACCTCCAAGCCGACGCGAGAGAGATGGATGGATCTAGCGAGTGGTGTAGAGCCAAATGGCGGGGCAAGAAGCGGAGACGAAATGATGTTTGTTGAGAGAGTCACGAGACAGCGAGTGTGAGAGTCTGTATTAAATGGGGGAAAATCAAAATGGTTTTAAATTCTAAAATTCCTCCAACTTTGTACAGTAAGTACATCAACCCCTCCAAAGGCCGAATTCAAAAAGTAGTAGGTGTATGTATAATGCTACATCTCAATCTAAATCTGGTTGTTAGAACTAAGTCGGGATTCTATTTCTTCTACATTGTGATATCCGTATCCCCCAGCACTATGATATCGTGTTCACTTGTCGTTTTCTTCAGTTTGTGAGTAAGAAAGCAGATGCTCGGCCCAACAAGTTATTACCAAATGATTTCTACTTTCTACAGCTTTTGTCCTATTGATGTGAGCAAAGG
>JANZLY010000213.1:11841359-11852815 GCA_026770305.1 Erythroxylum gonoclados | reverse complement strand
TAAATTACAAGAACACATGCCTTAATGCCAACAAACAAACTGATGGATACAAAAAAAGAGAAGCATATACATAGCAGATGCAAGTGGAAAATGCACATGAAGACAATATGTTGAACACTCACTGTTGAGGATTATGATTTTGGACAAGTTGACATCGATCGCATGCATCAGAAAGGGAACCATAGTGGTGCTGTCGCTGTTGATTAAGTTGATGGTGGAGTTCTGCAACTTTTTGCTTTAACCTAGCCACATCCGCTTCAGCAAGAGCAATCTCCTCAAGCTCGGCCCTTGTCTTCACATCAGTTTTAAATCTTAAGTATGTATTGTTTAAGCTTTAAAATAAAAAAATAAAAAAATAAAGGAAAAAATGGAAGTAGCTCAAGTACAAACTTTAGAGTCCATGTTCCTTGAACCAGAGAACTGTGCAGTAGACATGCTCAAGCCAACTTCCAATGCAGCTCTGAGATCCCTTTCTGCTTGAAGCTGCTCTTGCAATCTTGAGACCTAAGGCCATTTATTGGTTAGAAGACACACAAGAAAGAAACTAAACCAAAGAATTCATTTTTGGTCAAGCTAAAAAAGCAATTCCTTATCATTTGTCTAGTCAAACCAATCTTAGTCAATTGCAATCACATCTAAAAATGTCTGCCATTTGAGGATTAGCAAATTTAACATAATAACAAAGAAATCTGTAACATCAAATCTAAGAAAGTCCACAATATGTATATCAGATATAAAAAATGCTTGGGTACAGGAAGACAAAAGAAGTACCAAACCAGTAATAAAAACATACATCTTGCTCAAGTGCCAACCGGCGTTCATGCAGAGCTTGCTTCCTACGCTCTAAGCTAGCTTGCAAAATTGCATTTCCTCTTGCCTATAAGATGGTACAAACCTAAGCTGTCAGCTCAGAAAGCCAATATAACAGAAATATGCAAACTGCACAATCAATGAAGGTCACATACCTCCTTTGCAATTCTGTGTTTCAAATCATTTTTTGTGATCTCAAGCCTCTGAATAGCAAGCCTATACATGATTTTGTCATATAGATATCAATCAAATAAAAAACTAATTGAAGATGACAGAAGATGCTTCAAGAATATCAAATAAGTTGATTCAACTAAACTAGATTGTTCAGAGCAAATATGACTTTTCAAAGCAATGTGACGAAGTACATCTGGTATAAAAGTGCTATCATGCTTCTTGTTGATTGCAATAGAACTGCATCTTTCATCTGAAACAACCATCAATTTACATTTTGCTTGGAATCCTATTGCATGATATTGCAAAAGAGAAAACAGAGTGACTCATTATTAATTAGGTTTAAGCCCTCCAGTTATGTTAGCAGGGGAATAATATTTAACCATAATACTCCAAACTGGGATACTTTCTATATAGGATCTATAATATAATTATACTAATCTCTAATGCTCTTCCTCAAGCTGGAGTAGAAATGACTGAACTTTTTACAGGTTGTAGTTCTTTCCAATATACATAGAGTTGGAACATTCAACATACAATTCTTCACCCATAGAAACCTTTAGAATACCACTCTTCATCGTTGGAAGAGTTTCATCAAAACTCAGAACATCATACAACTCTCGACCCTTGGAAGAATTTGTTCAAGACATGGTTGAACCACCACTAGCAAAGTTAGTTCTAGTGAAGATGGCAACCGGCAGTTGAGTTCTTCAATACTCATGAGTGAACTCTTAAGTTGATAATTTCGCTCCATAAAACAAAATCCTTTAAAAGTTACCCAAAACATACGATTCAATAGAAGAACAAAGGACAAACATAATATTCAATAGAAGAACAAAGGAAAAATCTTTGGGATGAAATGTGATGCAAAAAATTAATTACCAAAAAAAAAAGTGATGCAAAAGAGCTTAGAGTTTATAAAAGAAATTAAAAAAAGCACAAAATTAGTCAACCACAAGCTTTATTTGGTGGAATGAAGAGTGAGAATTAAGATGACAAAAAGACAATAAGGGCTAAATTTTAGTTTATGCTAAGATTCCGAATTAGATAGAAAGTAGTACTAGTAGTAATAGTAGTAGTAGTAATAGTTAGATATGTTATCCTAGTTGTAGTTATGTTAACTTATTTGTTTAGGACTTAAACTTATAAATTTTTACAAAAATAGGATTTAAATTTGTTAGGAACCCTTTCATACTAGAATAAGGATTTTAAAAACTTTTCTATAAACATGTGTACTCAGCGCTTCAATAATAACATCCTGAAAATTTTTATATAAATTTGAGCTTTCAACTTGAAATGCTTTCTTCTAAGAGTAATTCTTGGATCCTAAGAGTTTGGACCTCCAAAGTCTTGGCTTGATAAGTGACTTTCCCTGAACACGTAGTTTACAAATTATAACGTGCACCCGAGGATTTAATATGCACCCAAAAAATAAAAGCTATGAGTTCTCTCGTTACAGAAAACAAACAAAAAAAGCAACAAGAAAAGCTAATAGGCAACAAAATATGTGTCCCTTCTCGTTACATTCCCCAAGACAACCTACTCTCCCTAGAACTTTTAAGTGCTAGAGATTCTTGAGACTTAAAGAGTCTACGCCTCCAAACGTTCACTTAGGCTAAATTTGTCGTTTGACTGATTAAGTGACTTACTCGGAACATATAATTTATAAGTTAACATGCTCTAAGAGTTTATTGTACCACCAAAGAGTAGCAACTGTGTCTCTTCTCTTTACACTCCCCAAAACAATCTAGTCCCGCTAAAACAAAATAAGAGTTCGGGCCTCCAAACGTCACTTACTGTACGAGTTTCTCGTCCTATGACTTAATCAAAACGTATAATTTATAAGTTACAAAATGCAGTAAGGTTTTATTGCGCACCCAAATAATTGCGACTGCTTGTTTCTAAAAAGAAGAAAAAAAAAAAAAGATAAGCTAATAGGTATCGAAATCGGTGTCCCTTCTCTTTGCATGCCCAAGACAACCTAGTCTTCCCCGGCTAGCAACCCTAAAGAAAGAAGGAAAAGAAGGAATGAGAGCAACCCTAAACTTCAAACTGTGCACAATTAACGAGGTATACAACTTGCTAAATTTAGCACGGACAACTAGATTAAAGAATTGAATACCCTGAAAAAATAATAAATTAAAGTGATAATGAATAAAATTAACAGGTTGAGTCAAACAAATTATAAAATTGAAGGATAAACCTATCAATTAAACAACAAAACTTGAATTGCAACTCATCAAGCTAAATGAAAACACCACTGTGGCGTCAATAACGAAAGACAAATTTTGTAAGTCCTAAAGTCTTCTACTGATCAATCACATACTAAAATCAAGAGACCGGAGAACAACCAAAAGTTAAAGAGCAGTAGCACCCAACAGAATCAAACAACAAAATTGTCCTTCTCTAATTAAAACAATTCAAAACGAAAATATAAACAGAAAAGCAAACCTTTTTTTCTACCGCGGAGGAGTGAAGGGAAGCAGTTAAAGGCTGAGCCTGAAAGCCTTCGCGGCGCTTCTTCTGGAGGCTCTCCTCTCTTCGATTCTTTCGTATCTCAACCATGTTGTCCTCTCGCCGTCGACGTCCCTCCTCCACGTCCACCGCCACCTTGTAGCTATTCCGGCGGACCTCCGACCTGGCGCTCGGCCTTAAAGACATCGTGTTTCCACACTAATTTTTACCACTAAACCAAAAGGATCTTTATCTGTATGTGTACGCGGGTAGATTATATAATTATGCAGTGCAGTCGACTTTTGAATTGAAATTTGGAGATCTTTTCAGGTTTTTTATTTTAAGAAAGAGGGAGTGCAGAGCTGGCGCACAACATAATAAAATAATTATAAAACTTTTCCCTATTTGATTTTTTGAATTAATATCGGCAAATGATTAATATAATATATAAATTATAATAATTTGTACCTTATTTTTCCCCCTAAAATTTTTTTTTTTGTACCTTATTTTTGTTTTTTAAATTAAAAAGAAAATTTGATAAAATGTTTCCTACACGTGGGACACTGACTTAATTTGGCATTTTGATAAATTTAAGAAAGTTGCATAAGTTGGAAAATTGAAGATAAAATAAGAAAGTTGCTTTGCCGCTGTCTGTGAGAACTTGTCACGCGCTGACAAAATGAGAGTGGGTCAAGCAGAGTAATTACTCGCTGAGGATAACCCGGTTGATTTTTCAGTTGCACGCGTGGAAGAAATAATTCTAGGTCAGCAATGACACTAATTGAGAACATGAATTGGCACCGCGGACGGAAGATTAGTTCTTTATTTCTTTTAAATTTGGTTCGAGTCGTACTTTGACCTGTCGTGTTGCGCGTTTCTTTACTTTTATTTTATGAGCATTTATTTATTTGTTAATTTTCGTAGGACCTATTTATTAAATATTCAGCAGTTTTTAGCACTCCTAGAATTCACGAGAAAGGAAATTCATCCTGTTATGAGAAATTCGACGACTGATAAAACCAATAAGGTCTTTAGCTATCAAATGTCCATTCTTATCCACAAGACCGATTCGAACATTTCTGAAAATCTTGGAATTTCTTTTTAAAAGTCGTAGTTTAACTTTGAAAAGCTAGATTTTGAGAGGACTGATCATATATTTACGAGTCAAAGGGAGGTGGCAGTGGCAGGGGTAAGTTATTGGCGCGTTCAGTTGGAAATGCGGTATATGTTAGTCGGTCACTAGCAAATTGAGCTTTGAAGATTGCTATCAAGACTAGAAGCCATTAAACATCAAATCATGGAAGTGGTATACTTTGCCAAAATTCACTTCCCAGTTAATTCCATCCCTGGAAACGAGGGATGCACCTCCATCGTCCACAGCTCACGTAATGCTAATCTTTGTTAATAACATAAATCTGTCATGAGTCCCATCATCTTAATCATGCTTTCACATCCCTTAAAGATAATTCTATCTGGAAGACGAATCTACTTGCTTTTGCTTAAAAGCAAATTAAGATGGGCGCATTTCCAGCCAAGGAACTTGCACGCGGGATTTAACTAGAATATAATTCCCTGTTGGCTTGTGGCTTGTGGCTGGTGGCTGTAAGAGGATCTGTCTGTATGTAGCCCTTATTAGGGACTCAATAGATACACATCTTATAATAATCCTATTTTTTATTTATCCACAAAATTTTTCTTATATTTATCACTTTTTCATGAGATAAATGACAAATTAGGGAAGACTAGCTTAACGTATACGTACTACATGCAAGGGAAAGATAGAGGTCGGGATCAGTTTGCGTCTGCATTTCATGTCTTTTATTTTTGTACTGAAAATTATATTCCGCAACTTTTGTATAAAAGTGTATTACTGCAAATGAAAGTGGCCCAAGTGGAATTTGTTTTTTGCATATGCTTAGCTTATTATGAACAGAAAATTATTGTGGGGCGATCGACTTCTCTAGCACGCCACTTCCGCGGGCACGGACTCAGATATCACCCTCGATGTTGGGTTCAGGTCTTGCGGGAGTGGGGTGCTATATTTATGGTATCAGAGCCCAGAAATACGAATTTATCTTGGCATTTTCTGACATATGGGTTGAGTTACATACATTAAAGTCATGTCATCGCAGCAGCAACTGATCCCTAGTCTGAGTCGTATAGCATGAACATGTGTTAAGTGTTAAGTGTGAGAAAAGTGGTGATGTGTTAGAATCTGAGCCAATTCGGAATGGGAAAAAGAAAAATGGATAATCATATGCATATTGTACTGTGGTTATAAACCCTCGAATGTGATCTGAATATAAAGACATTGGCATGGGCTGATTTAGAAAGAAGCGATAACTTAGAAAAAAGAAATAGTATTTAGTTCTGTATTGGACAAGGTTTACCTTCATTGGGATGTGACTCCTTAGAGGTGATACCGATGTATTGTGATGGACTGTTTGAGGAAAAATTAAGATGGGTCAGAGTAAAATGTGAGTGTATTTGCAGTGAATAAGGGGGAAAGAATAGATATTGTTTTCACATGTGATGAACTTGAGGAAAGAAAAAGGACACGGTTATGATGTACTGTACTTTCCATAATCGAGTGAATGTGCATATGTCGGAATGAGAAACTGTTTGTGACAACGAGTAAATCGAATATGATGTTAGTATTGTATTGTGAGGTTGAGGTTATAACCTCGAATGTGAATTTACTGCGAGTGTATCATTGTGGGTTGAAAATGTTCTCTGACCTTGAACGGTTAGGCTTGATTTTGAATTTGAAACATACGACGATCGCACTGCCGAGCGATCGCGCTAGCCGAGCGATCGCACTGCCGAACGCTCGCGGCCGAGCGATCGCACTGCCGAACGCTCGCGGCCGAGCGATTGCACTGCCGAACGCTAGCGCTAGCCGAACGATCGCACTGCCGAGCGATCGCGCTAGCCGAGCGATCGCACTGCCGAACGCTCTCGCTGGCTGAACGATCGCACTGCCGAGCGATCGCGTTAGCCGAGCGATCGCACTACCGAACGATCACGCTGAAGTAGCCCGGAAGAGTTTATCTGGTGAAAAAATGAGATGAACATGATTAGTGATAGTTACACGTAGTATATTTTGTTATTTGATGCATTATAAGAGCTCAATGGCAAGAGGTGTCCTCTTAAGAGGAACAGAACCGTGACGTCTTGTGTTCGAGTGGTGACTCACACAAGAACCAAAGCGAACAATACTGCTTGGTGGGTTTCGCGGGCCCCCTGAGGTGGTGCATACCCAGAGGGCTCTCCCACGCAGTGCCCGGATACCACATTCAATGTTCTGAAAAAGGTGTTATGATCAGAGTAGCCAGTGTAAAAGAGCTTTAAGCTCAGAATTCGGCACGTAGAGCTTGCTCCGTGATTTCTGTTTCTGACTGAGCCTAATGGCCAGTACCTGTCTCTGTCTCTGAAAGGCATTAGATCACAACAAATAGAAGAGAATTTGGAAGTTTTGTCATATGCAATGATGTTTCACATCAGAAATTGAAATACTCTTTGTTGACCAGAAAATTCAATAAAAGAATAGTACAAATTCCGATATTGTGGTTGTTAAACCTAGTGCAAAGAAGAGCATAGAATATGGAGGCGACTTTTAGGCAAAGCAAAGTGCTCTTAGCTAATGAATGTAATAAAAACAGATGGGCAAAGCCCAAATGAAGGATTCAGTGTTGATGAATCCTAACGAGGAAATTGACAGTTGGTAATGAATGTGAATTTCAGTTTGAACCGGGAAAAGAGTGCCTTATGAATGTAATATGATATTAGTGTGCACAATAAAGATAGTGATATGATTGTGAGTGCACATCGGATAGCGAGTTCCTCATGACAGTGAAACTATTAAGCTTATGGGCATAATATTCATACGTATGGAGATAAGATAGGAAGTGATCCGGTGATTTATTATTACGGAATTGACATTTGGATTATTTCTGTTGGAGGTCTTGATGCCCCGACAAGTTCATGAAATTGCACATTTAGTCAATTAAGTAAAATGAGTTCAATTGGTACTGATGATCATGAATGAGATCTTGAATGTAGTCGAACAGTTCAAAGAATACTTTGAACATTTGAGGAAATAGGTGTACATGATATGAATGATGGCATGTGAATTTGGAAAATGCATAGGGTATCATGAAGTTGCACCTCTACCGTATTGATCAACCAAATGAAAATTTCGAGGATGAAATTTATTAAGGGGGAGATTTGTAACATCTCGTCCCCATATGAAAGGGGTTGGAACCGAGATTTCAGTATATGTGAGCGCTAATGGGAAAAACGGCTCGGCCAGCCCAGCGCGCGTCTGACGCGCAAGGGCCGACCGACCAATCGATAAGAGGTCAACCGATCGACAAGAGGCCGACCGATCGGCAAGGGCTGACAGATCGATCGAGGCCGACCAATCGATAAGAGGTCGACCGATCGAAAAGAGGCCGACCTATCGACAAGGGTCGACTGATCGACAGGAGGTCTACAGCTCGGGCCAAAGGGCGTACAGCTCGGCCAAGAGCGTACTGCTCGGCCAAAGGGCGTACAACTTGGCCAAGGGCTTACTGCTCGGCCAAAGGGCGTACAGCTCTGCCAAAGGCGCACCGATCGGCCAAAGCACGCACTGCTTGGCCACTTGGCCGAGCGCCCTCGTGAGCGCACTGCTCGTTCTGTGAGATCGATCGGGAAAGTGAGCAGACCGGTTGAAACAGTCTGAATAGCCTTCAGTGTTGTAGAGGTATCTTAAGCTATAGAGCTTCGATCGATCTAATTCTGATTGCAACAAAATTGAGCATTTTTGGTGTCGTTAGACACATACACATAGGGGAACATGTTATTACTGAAAGTGTATTACGTAAATGAAAGTGGCCCAAGTGGCATTTGATTTCTGCATATGCTTTTTTTTTATGAAAAGCAAATTATTGTACTGAAATTTGGACGATCGACTGCTCTACCACGCCACTTTTGCGGGCCCGGACTCGAATATCACCCTAAATGTCTGGTTCGGGTCTCGCGGGAGTGGGGTGCTACGTTTGTGGTATCAGAGCCCAGAAATACGAATTTATCTGGGCATTGTCGAAATATGGGTTGAGTCACATACAGTAAAGTCATGTCATAGCAGACCATAGAAACTGATCCCTAGTCGGAGTCGTATGGGTATGGGTCATAAGCATGAACATGTGTTAAGTGTTAAGTGTGAGAAAGGTGGTGATGTGTCAGAATTTGAGCCAATTCGGAATGGGAAAAAGAAAAATGGATAATAATATGCATCCTCGAATGTGATCTGAATGTGCATACATTGACATGGACTGATTTAGAAAGAAGCGATAATTTAGAAAACAAGAAATAGTATGTGGTTCTGTGTGATGGACAAGAGTTTACCGTGTTTGAGGAAAAATTTAAGATGGGTTGGAGTAAAATGTGAGCGTACTTAATTGGGGAAAGAACTGAAATTGTTTTCATATGTGATGAATTTGAGGAAAGAGTAAACACAATTGTATTGGTGAATATATGGTCGCATATGATGTTAGTATTGTATTGTGAGGTTGAGGTTATAACCTCGAATGTGAAATTACTGCGAGTGCATTGTTGTAAATTGTTTGAGGAAAGTAAAGACTAAGGGGAAAGAATGAGACTAAAATTTATCAGCCCGGTCAAAGGAAGTAAAATGTTCTCTGACCCTGAAAGGTTCGACTTGGTTTTGAATGTGGAACATACGGCGATCGCGCTGACCGAGCGATCGCACTGCCGAACGCTCGCGCTGGTCGAGCGATCGCACTGCCGAACGATCACACTGAAGTAGCCCGGAAGAGATTATGTGACTGAAAAAGTGAGATGAAATGTAGAATATGTAAGGAATGTAAAAAGTGGAATTACGAGGAATTACTGTGGTTTTGAATGTATATGCGATTCTGTCTGTGCATTACAGTGAAAGTTACACGTAGCATATTTTTTGTTCTGAAAAAGGTGTTGTGATCAGAGTAGCCAGTCTCAAAGAGCTTCAAGCTCAGAATTCGGCACGTAAAGCTTTGCTCTGTGATTTCTGTTTCTGACTGAGCCTAATGGCCAGTACCTGTATCTGTCTCTGAAAGGCACTCGATCACAACAAATAGTATAGAATTTGGAAATTTTGTAATATGCAATGATGTTTCATATCAGAAATTAAAATACACTTTGATGCTTGACCGGAAAATTCAATAAAAGAATAGTACAAATTCAGATATGGTGGTTACTAAACCTAGTGCAAAGAAGAGCATAGAATATTGAGGCAACTTTGAGGCAAATCAAGGTGCTATTAGCTAATGAATGTAAAATCAGTTTCGCATGAACAGATGGGCAAAGCCCAAATGAAGGATTTAGTGTTGATGAATCCTAACGAGGAAATGGAAAGTTGGTAATGAATGTGAATTTTCAGTTTGAACCGGGAAAAGAGTGCCTTATGATTGTAATATGATATTAGTGTGCACAAGATTAAAGTGTATGAGCCAAGTTGGGGAAATTGCATTTTCCTATGACCTTGGAAGGTTGAACTTAGACATAGAATGATTGTGTGTGATTATTTGTAATATGAGTTTATGATTCAGTATTCGAGTACGGAATTGAGACTAGAATGCTATAATGATTACGCCTCTGCAATTCTGAAGTGAATGGGTCGATTCATACGAAAGCTAAAATAAGTGACAATAGGAAGATGAGACAGAAATGAGGAAAGAAAGGAATAATTGGGGTTTTACATTTAGGTAGTTTACGTTGATTTGCCATTGTGAGTGCACATCGGATAGTGAGTTTCCCAGGACAGTGAAACTATTACGCTTATGGAAATAATCTTCATAAGTGTGGAGATAAGATAGGAAGTGATCGGTGAATTATTGAGGACATTTGGGCTATTTCTGTCTGTTGGAGGTCTTGATGCCCCGACAAGTTCATGAAATTGCACATTTTAGTCATTTAAGTAAAATGAGCTCAATTGGTACTGATGATCATGAATGAGATCTTGAATGTAGTCGAACAGTTAAATGATGACAGTTCTAAATGTCGTTTATGACATGTGGATTTGGAGTATATGGGAAATGTCAAAACTTATGAGGAATTATCACCTCTACCATATTGATCAACCAGATGAAAATTTTGAGGACGAAATTTATTAAGGGGGAGAGATTTGTAACATCTCGTCCCTATATGCCCAGGAACCCCGACTCTTTGGTTGGAATTTAGGAGATTGGAAAGGAAAACGGCTCGGCCAGCCCAGCGCCCGTCTGACGCGCGAGGGCCACTCGATCGACAAAGGGCCTACCGATCAAAAAAGGGCCAACCGATCGACAAGGGCCGACCAATCTACAAGAGGCCGACCGATCGGTAAGGGCCGACTGATCTACAAGAGGTAGACTGATCGACTTTAAGTAAATGAATCAGTTGGAAAAGTCTAAATCGAATGGACTTGGAGTGAAAAGTTACGAGGTTTCGAGGGTTGGTTACTGTTCAGGTGAGCTGATCGACCAACCACCTTGTGTGGACTTCTTGACCCCTTTATTCGAGACCGAGCTAATTTGTAGATCTGTCTTTTATCTGTCCATCGGTACCAAGTTTCTGAAATGTGGTGTTCGGGGTCAAAGAAGTTTTGAAGTTCGGAGGTTTGTATAGCGCCAAAGAGCGTACCGCTCGGCCAACGGGCGTACAACTCGGCCAATGAGCGTACCGCTCTGCCAAAGAGCGTACTGCTCAGCCAAAGGGCGTACCGCTCGGTCAAAGGGCTTACCGCTAGGCCAAAGGGCATACCGCTCGGCCAACGGGCGTACAGCTCGGCCAAAGGGCGCACCAATCGGCCAAAGCGCGCACTGCTCGGCCAATTGGTCAAGTGCTCTCATGAGCACATCGCTCGTTCTGTGAGACTGATCGGGAAAGATTGTTTTGATCAACGCGTGAGCGCATCGCTCATTCTGTGAGACCGATCGGGAAAGATTGTTTTGATCAACGCGTGAGCGCATCGCTCATTCTGTGAGACCGATCGGGAA
>JANZLY010000213.1:11509694-11520483 GCA_026770305.1 Erythroxylum gonoclados | reverse complement strand
AGCTATGAAAAATACTTTGTAACTAAAAACGTTTCTCTTTGAAAATAAGTTTATAGCTAAAAATTTTGCCAAATCTTTTTATGTATGAAATATTTTTCATAGCTAAAAACCTTTCGCTAGGAAATAGATATCACAGTAAAAAATTGTCTCCAAATATTTTTAGCTACAAATATAAAAATAGCCTATTCTAAACATAGCTAATAGTTTTAATGTTGGAGGTATCCTAAGTTTTTTTTTTGCTACAAATTTAAAAATGTAGCCATTTCTGCAATTTGTTGTAGTGTTTGCATCTTCCATTCTGTTCTCGACAGTATCTCATGTAATCTCTAGAAGGTAAGAGTACACTTGAACTGGACATTTTCTCATGTAATTAGGACAATGATAAAAAAAAAACAAATGGCTCTCCAAAGCTAATCTAGAGCCCAAATTGGTACCATTCAAATGGAACAAAGCTTGGCTACAGATTCTCATGAGAAAACATATTGCAATAAAACTCTGAAAACATGGAAATTGAACCTTTCCGATTACTGCTCTTCACCAATCGTCCACTATGGTCACAACCTAATTGCAGCCCGCCCCTGGGTGGGTCTACAACAAACGTATCTTTTTCAAGGATCCTACCACTCTGTCTAGTCGAGAATCATGCATATGTATTTGTTGTATCCATGCTTCTCATCATGTCCAATTCAGAATTTAAACAATATACACACGTAGAAGTCAAGTAATAGTAGTCTGAACATGTGATTTACACAAAATTAACTTGGCTAATCACTTCACAACTTAACATCATATCTTAAGCCGTTCTTTTAATTGCATATTTGTGGTCGATGGTGTCTAACTAAAGAAGCAGAGAATTGTGGAATGAATTTTCAATATCATTGATCAAGATTACAAGTAATTAAATACAAGTTGTTCGCAATCTAATCCCTAAACTTTAGGAGATAAAATCAAGTTTAAATCTACCTATTTACAAGCTTAACAATACAATTGGAGTCTATCTACAATAACCGATAGAAGAGGTCAACGATAACATGTGCATAGCACGGGTTACACTGATACACCCCCCCAAGCTGATAGTGCGAAGCAACTCCAAGCTTGGAAAGATGATGATGAAAGAGTGATTTGGCCAAGGGCTTGGTAAGAGTGTCTGCGAGTTGATCCTGAGTATGAAGATGGACAATGCGGAGCTGATTGCGGTGAACCTTGTCTCAAACATAGTGAAAATCAACGGCAACATGCTTCATACGAGTGTGAATAGCAGGATTTTTGCTGAGATATATTACTCCAACATTATCGCAATAAACTGTAAGTGGAACAGGTTGAGGAACACGTAATTCAGTAAGAAGATGTGTAACCCAACAAATCTTGGACACAGAGTTTGCAACAGCCTTAAACTTCGCCTCGGTGGATGAACGAGCAATCGTCTGTTGCTTTTTGGAGACCCAGCTGATCAGATTAGTGCCAAGAAACAAAATATGACCCGATGTCGAATTGCGACTGTCAAGATCACCGGCCCAGTCAGCATCAACATACATAGATAAATCAAATTGCTTCATACGTCGGAGATGTAACCCAAGTGTAGGAGTACCACGTAAATACCGCAGAACCCGCTTCAATGATTTCCAATGTAGCTCGGATGGGTTGTGCATAAACTGGGAAAGCTTATTGACAGAGTAGTTAATGTCCGGCCTTGTAAAAGATAAGTATTGCAATTTACCTAACACCGTACGATAACGTGTGGCATCAAAGAAAGGAGCACCATCATGTAATGATAAAGATTCGGTGCTGCTCATCGGGGTGGGAGCTGGATTACAATCTTGCATATTTTCAGCACCTAAAAGCTCGGCAATGTAGTTTGTTTGAGTGAGATACAAGCTGTCAGCCGTGCGGGTTACTTCAACACCCAAAAAATAGTGAAGATGTCCAAGGTCCTTGATTGAAAAACGACCAGCAAGGGAGCTAATAGTACGATCAACAGAGGAAACATGATTCCCAGTGATGATAATATCATCAACATAAACTAAAACAATAACGTGAACCACACCATTGCATAATGTAAAAAGAGAGGGATCGAATTTAGACTTGATAAATCCAAGATCATGCAGGTAGGATGTGAGAGCAGTGTACCAGGCTAGTGGAGCCTGTTTGAGACCGTAAATAGCTTTGCGAAGGCTTCAGACATGATTCGGAGCTGTTGAAGACTCAAAACTAGGGGGCTGGGACATGTATACTTCTTCATTAAGATCTCCTTGCAAGAAAGCATTGTTCACATCAAGCTATCGAAGCACCCAATTATTCGTAACAGCTAGAGACAGAACCACACGGACCGTCGTTTGTTTGACCACCGGAATGAAGGTGGAGTGATAATCTATGCCAGGACGTTGGGTGAATCCTTTGGCGACCAGCCGAGCCTTGTAGCGATCAATCGTGCCATCCGACTTGCGTTTTATCCTGAAAATCCACTTACAGGTAACAACATTTTTAGTAGTATCTTTGGGAACTAGTTCCCATGTCCCGGTTCGAGCCAAAGCATCAAGTTCAAGTTTCATAGCATCCCGCCACTCTTTGTGCTTGTGAGCTTGTTTAACAGTGGTAGGTATGGTTTCAGGAGACACAGTGGCAAGACAATTAAATGGTTTTTTTGGTTTGAAGATGTTATTTTGGGACCTAGTGATGACTCGAGGAGGATCAGGTACAGGCGGGGGGAAGGGGGTGTTTGGTACAGTAGCATGTGTGGGTGAGGCAGTAGCATGTGTGGGTGAGGCAGTAGCATGTGTGCGGAAAGGAGCAATATGGGGTGATGGGGGTGATCGTGATATAGGAGAGATAGGCGAGGGGGACGTACCTTGGGTGATCGAGGACGCCAGTGGTGCCGGAAAAGAGTCGATGGTCCTGGTCGGGGGTGGGGGGTGTGGTCGAGCAGCAGATGAGGTTTGGCACGGTACAAGGATCGGGGCAGGCAGAGCAGGCACAACAGTGGGTTCGGGAGTTTGGTGTTCACGGCTGGTGGTGGGAGACATATCCCACTCACTAGGTTTGGATTGCGGCAGCAGATTACGGAACCGGTTTTGATAAGGAAACTCAGTTTCAACAAAGGTAACATCACGAGACAGGTACACTTTGGAGTGCAAAGGATCAAAACAAATATGACAGTGATGGGTAAGAGACACACCAAGGTACACACATGGGGTGGATTTCGGATCAAGTTTATGGGTCGTATAGGGTTTAAGCCACGGGTAACACAAGCAACCAAAAATTTTGAGGGTATCATATGACGGTGTTTTGTGGTGGAGTTGTTCAAATGGGGACTTATACTGCAGCAAGGGAGTGGGCAATCGATTGATTAAGTACACTGCATGATGACAAGCAAAAGACCAAAACGAGGGAGGTAGAGAGGCTTGGTGGAGTAAGGATTTTGCCGTCTCAACAATGTGTCGATGACGACGCTCAACAGTGGCTACTCTTTGTGGGGTATATGGAGGGCTCACTAGGTGTTCAATACCATTGGTTTGAAGGTAGGAATCGAGACTCTTGTATTCTGTACCCCCATCAGTGTAAAGAGTAAGAATGGTGGCTGAAAAATTCTTTTCAAGCAATGGTGTGAGTGTTTGAAAAATTGTTTTGACTTCATTCTTGTTTTTCAAAGTATATAGCCAAGTGTACTTGGTATATTGATCAACAAAAATACAGTAGTATAATTTTTTGTCAATAGAAAGTACTGGAGAAGGTCCCCATAAGTCAGTAAAGATAGTTTGCAAGGGTTTGGTACTTCTGAGAGAAAATTCTTTAAAAGGTAAACGATGGGATTTATTGCATTGACATGAGTTACAAGCTGTAAAGCTGTCTTTATTGGAAAATGGTAAATGAAACTTGTTGCAAATATAATTAAAAATCCTTAAATGAGGATGACCTAGCCTATGATGCCATACATCAATGGGAACGGTGTGATGGGCAGTGAAGACAGTGGGATTGGGATTCGGTTGGCACGGCCACTCGTACAGACCATTTCTACTTCGTCCGTGCACCAATGGTTTCTTCGAGTTGAGATCCTTCACACAAAAATAAGAAGGAAAAAAATCAATCGATGTGTGATTATCTTGACAAAACTGGGAAACATAAATTAAATTGCGTTTAATGTCAGGTGCACAAAGAGTGTGAGGAAGCTTAAAAACCGAATTTGATGCTTGTAGATGAGTTTTGCCTGAGTGGGATATTGGAGTTTCCATACCATTGCCAACAGTAATACCATCATTGCCAAAGTATTCAGGCAGATCACCGGAATCGGAAGTCATGTGGTGAGATGCACCAGAGTCAACCAGCCATGTGTTCTGATTTTGAGAGCGCCCTATTGCAAAATTGGCTTTAGCCTCATAATGATTGTGGGACGCGGAGCGGCAAACATCAGCCTCACGACCCGGCTTGCGACATAATTGACATTTAACATCAGGGTTGTAACTGTTCATGCGCACATTCGAGGAGCGATTGGGGTCTCGCCATTGAGAATGTTGATTACTCGAGCGATCAGCGGTACGCCATGGCTGGGAATGTCGTTGATTATTCCTTGAGTTATTGCTTGGCGGAGGCTTGGAGCGTTGTGCAATTGCAGCTATGCTCATAGGTCTGCGCCGACCTCCCCATTTGCTGAGGCTCTCTTGCGCGATTTTCTGCATCAATCTGTAGATCTATGCGTAGCACCTGTCTTTTCTGCTTGTGTGTTGCGGCTGCTCTGGATGGACAACTGATTAAAAATGCTGGCCGACTCTTCTCTTTGTATTTGAAAATGCTGCTCCTTATTTTGTTCTTTCCTATGAGTTTGTCTTCTTCCCCTTTTTTTAATTGTGCCGCAGACGTATCTCACTCTCCAAATCGCCACTTGCTCTTGAGACTTAAATCTGCTCATCCTCGCATTCACGCTCCTCCACCACTGTTGATTATTAGACCAACAAATGCTCATATTTCTTCAGGTCTCACTATCACATGCATAAAATCCTTGTCGTGACTTGCCATTGGGATTTCAATCCCCTTATTTTAAGTCCACGTTCCAGCAATCACCACTTGGTCTTGATTGACATGCTGACAACTTGGGAATTTGATTGTAAATTGCGTGACTGTTGCTGTGATTTTCCAGCTATTGGTCCACGTTCTCAATATCCTTTAACGCACTTGGCCACTAATTTTTATCTATTTCACGTTGATCTCGGTGGACCTCAAAGGACAACACTTGCCATTGATTAACGTGAGTCTCAAAGTCTTCTCCTTTTATGCGTGATGTGTTGCCCTCCTCTGTAGCTTTACATGGTCTGATTTAATTGCTAGCCCTCAATAGCTCACGTGTCCAGCTTCCATTTAATCTAGCTAGATGGGACATTTACACGCCCCTTTATTGCAACTTGCATGAAGCCTCCAGCTGTCCTCTGCCTATGTGTTGTTCTTGGCTTACTGGTTGCGTTCTCTGTTGATTTAATTTGCTTGCTGTCTTGTTTGTCTTGACCGTGCTCTCCACTTGAATTTTCTTCTGTCTTGCTTTTTAATTTTCTTCTTCTTGAACAAAGACAAGCAAAATAAATATTCAGAAAATGACCCATATATAATAATTTTAACTCACTTTAATTTCTTTACTCTCAAATTGTACATAAAAATAAATATGAAATAAAATGAGTATTTTAATCATTTTTGTATCAATAATCGCTAAGTAAAAATAATTAAAAATATTAACAATTAAGAACATATCAGCGGAGGCTTGGAGCGTTGTGCAACTGCAGCAGTGATTGGAGTCAACGGTTTCTTGGACTCCTCATGTGCCAAAAACACCTCATGATCCATTAATTTGTCACAAAGATCTTCGTCCGAGATCGTCGTATCGCGGGCTCTAATGGCAGCTGAGATTTCACGATAGTTGGAGCCAAGGCCACGGAGGATGTGGACAACCAAGTCACCATCAGCAAGAGGGGCACCAGCCTCGGCAAGTTCATCGGCAATGGCTCGTGCTCGATGTAGATACTCGGTCATGGTCTGTGTGTCTTTGGAGATGCGAGCAAGCTGGTCGCGAAGACTAAAAAGTCTTGACTGAGATTTATTTGCATAGGTTGAGTGAAGGGCTTCCCAGGCACGTTGAGCAGAGGCGGCGTTGGCCACCGTGGGAGCAATGGTTGGTTCGACCGAGGCCATCATTGCACTCTGGATGAGCTTATCTTGGCGAAGCCAGAGGTTAAATGCTGGGTTTGGTGTGCTACTGTCACCAACGGTGCGAGCAGGAGAGACTTTGGTGCAATCGAGGTGGCCGAAGAGATCGTGGCCGTACATAAGCATGGGGAATTGGGCTTTCCATGTAGAGAAGTTGATACTCCCAGTCAGCTTGATCGGGAGCTGAGCCGTCGCGTTGAACTGGACTACCGGCGACGTGGTGCCGGTGTTGTCGCCATTAGCAGTAAGGGCCATTAAGGATGGAAGGGGAAAAAAACAAGATTCTGATCGGTTAAGATTTGAAAGCTCTGATAACCATAAAGAAGCAGAGAATTGAAGATTGAATTTTCAATATCATTGATCAAGAATACAAGTAATTAAATACAAGCTGTTCGCAATCTAATCCCTAAACTTTAGGAGATAAAATCAAGTTTAAATCTACCTATTTACAAGCTTAACAATACAATTGGAGTCTATCTACAATAACCGATAGAAGAGGTCAACGATAACATGTGCATAGCACGGGTTACACTGATACACCCCCCCAAGCTGATAGTGCGAAGCAACTCCAAGCTTGGAAAGATGATGATGAAAGAGTGATTTGGCCAAGGGCTTGGTAAGAGTGTCTGCGAGTTGATCCTGAGTATGAAGATGGACAATGCGGAGCTGATTGCGGTGAACCTTGTCTCAAACATAGTGAAAATCAACGGCAACATGCTTCATACGAGTGTGAATAGCAGGATTTTTGCTGAGATATATTACTCCAACATTATCGCAATAAACTGTAAGTGGAACAGGTTGAGGAACACGTAATTCAGTAAGAAGATGTGTAACCCAACAAATCTTGGACACAGAGTTTGCAACAGCCTTAAACTTCGCCTCGGTGGATGAACGAGCAATCGTCTGTTGCTTTTTGGAGACCCAGCTGATCAGATTAGTGCCAAGAAACAAAATATGACCCGATGTCGAATTGCGACTGTCAAGATCACCGGCCCAGTCAGCATCAACATACATAGATAAATCAAATTGCTTCATACGTCGGAGATGTAACCCAAGTGTAGGAGTACCACGTAAATACCGCAGAACCCGCTTCAATGATTTCCAATGTAGCTCGGATGGGTTGTGCATAAACTGGGAAAGCTTATTGACAGAGTAGTTAATGTCCGGCCTTGTAAAAGATAAGTATTGCAATTTACCTAACACCGTACGATAACGTGTGGCATCAAAGAAAGGAGCACCATCATGTAATGATAAAGATTCGGTGCTGCTCATCGGGGTGGGAGCTGGATTACAATCTTGCATATTTTCAGCACCTAAAAGCTCGGCAATGTAGTTTGTTTGAGTGAGATACAAGCTGTCAGCCGTGCGGGTTACTTCAACACCCAAAAAATAGTGAAGATGTCCAAGGTCCTTGATTGAAAAACGACCAGCAAGGGAGCTAATAGTACGATCAACAGAGGAAACATGATTCCCAGTGATGATAATATCATCAACATAAACTAAAACAATAACGTGAACCACACCATTGCATAATGTAAAAAGAGAGGGATCGAATTTAGACTTGATAAATCCAAGATCATGCAGGTAGGATGTGAGAGCAGTGTACCAGGCTAGTGGAGCCTGTTTGAGACCGTAAATAGCTTTGCGAAGGCTTCAGACATGATTCGGAGCTGTTGAAGACTCAAAACTAGGGGGCTGGGACATGTATACTTCTTCATTAAGATCTCCTTGCAAGAAAGCATTGTTCACATCAAGCTATCGAAGCACCCAATTATTCGTAACAGCTAGAGACAGAACCACACGGACCGTCGTTTGTTTGACCACCGGAATGAAGGTGGAGTGATAATCTATGCCAGGACGTTGGGTGAATCCTTTGGCGACCAGCCGAGCCTTGTAGCGATCAATCGTGCCATCCGACTTGCGTTTTATCCTGAAAATCCACTTACAGGTAACAACATTTTTAGTAGTATCTTTGGGAACTAGTTCCCATGTCCCGGTTCGAGCCAAAGCATCAAGTTCAAGTTTCATAGCATCCCGCCACTCTTTGTGCTTGTGAGCTTGTTTAACAGTGGTAGGTATGGTTTCAGGAGACACAGTGGCAAGACAATTAAATGGTTTTTTTGGTTTGAAGATGTTATTTTGGGACCTAGTGATGACTCGAGGAGGATCAGGTACAGGCGGGGGGAAGGGGGTGTTTGGTACAGTAGCATGTGTGGGTGAGGCAGTAGCATGTGTGGGTGAGGCAGTAGCATGTGTGCGGAAAGGAGCAATATGGGGTGATGGGGGTGATCGTGATATAGGAGAGATAGGCGAGGGGGACGTACCTTGGGTGATCGAGGACGCCAGTGGTGCCGGAAAAGAGTCGATGGTCCTGGTCGGGGGTGGGGGGTGTGGTCGAGCAGCAGATGAGGTTTGGCACGGTACAAGGATCGGGGCAGGCAGAGCAGGCACAACAGTGGGTTCGGGAGTTTGGTGTTCACGGCTGGTGGTGGGAGACATATCCCACTCACTAGGTTTGGATTGCGGCAGCAGATTACGGAACCGGTTTTGATAAGGAAACTCAGTTTCAACAAAGGTAACATCACGAGACAGGTACACTTTGGAGTGCAAAGGATCAAAACAAATATGACAGTGATGGGTAAGAGACACACCAAGGTACACACATGGGGTGGATTTCGGATCAAGTTTATGGGTCGTATAGGGTTTAAGCCACGGGTAACACAAGCAACCAAAAATTTTGAGGGTATCATATGACGGTGTTTTGTGGTGGAGTTGTTCAAATGGGGACTTATACTGCAGCAAGGGAGTGGGCAATCGATTGATTAAGTACACTGCATGATGACAAGCAAAAGACCAAAACGAGGGAGGTAGAGAGGCTTGGTGGAGTAAGGATTTTGCCGTCTCAACAATGTGTCGATGACGACGCTCAACAGTGGCTACTCTTTGTGGGGTATATGGAGGGCTCACTAGGTGTTCAATACCATTGGTTTGAAGGTAGGAATCGAGACTCTTGTATTCTGTACCCCCATCAGTGTAAAGAGTAAGAATGGTGGCTGAAAAATTCTTTTCAAGCAATGGTGTGAGTGTTTGAAAAATTGTTTTGACTTCATTCTTGTTTTTCAAAGTATATAGCCAAGTGTACTTGGTATATTGATCAACAAAAATACAGTAGTATAATTTTTTGTCAATAGAAAGTACTGGAGAAGGTCCCCATAAGTCAGTAAAGATAGTTTGCAAGGGTTTGGTACTTCTGAGAGAAAATTCTTTAAAAGGTAAACGATGGGATTTATTGCATTGACATGAGTTACAAGCTGTAAAGCTGTCTTTATTGGAAAATGGTAAATGAAACTTGTTGCAAATATAATTAAAAATCCTTAAATGAGGATGACCTAGCCTATGATGCCATACATCAATGGGAACGGTGTGATGGGCAGTGAAGACAGTGGGATTGGGATTCGGTTGGCACGGCCACTCGTACAGACCATTTCTACTTCGTCCGTGCACCAATGGTTTCTTCGAGTTGAGATCCTTCACACAAAAATAAGAAGGAAAAAAATCAATCGATGTGTGATTATCTTGACAAAACTGGGAAACATAAATTAAATTGCGTTTAATGTCAGGTGCACAAAGAGTGTGAGGAAGCTTAAAAACCGAATTTGATGCTTGTAGATGAGTTTTGCCTGAGTGGGATATTGGAGTTTCCATACCATTGCCAACAGTAATACCATCATTGCCAAAGTATTCAGGCAGATCACCGGAATCGGAAGTCATGTGGTGAGATGCACCAGAGTCAACCAGCCATGTGTTCTGATTTTGAGAGCGCCCTATTGCAAAATTGGCTTTAGCCTCATAATGATTGTGGGACGCGGAGCGGCAAACATCAGCCTCACGACCCGGCTTGCGACATAATTGACATTTAACATCAGGGTTGTAACTGTTCATGCGCACATTCGAGGAGCGATTGGGGTCTCGCCATTGAGAATGTTGATTACTCGAGCGATCAGCGGTACGCCATGGCTGGGAATGTCGTTGATTATTCCTTGAGTTATTGCTTGGCGGAGGCTTGGAGCGTTGTGCAATTGCAGCTATGCTCATAGGTCTGCGCCGACCTCCCCATTTGCTGAGGCTCTCTTGCGCGATTTTCTGCATCAATCTGTAGATCTATGCGTAGCACCTGTCTTTTCTGCTTGTGTGTTGCGGCTGCTCTGGATGGACAACTGATTAAAAATGCTGGCCGACTCTTCTCTTTGTATTTGAAAATGCTGCTCCTTATTTTGTTCTTTCCTATGAGTTTGTCTTCTTCCCCTTTTTTTAATTGTGCCGCAGACGTATCTCACTCTCCAAATCGCCACTTGCTCTTGAGACTTAAATCTGCTCATCCTCGCATTCACGCTCCTCCACCACTGTTGATTATTAGACCAACAAATGCTCATATTTCTTCAGGTCTCACTATCACATGCATAAAATCCTTGTCGTGACTTGCCATTGGGATTTCAATCCCCTTATTTTAAGTCCACGTTCCAGCAATCACCACTTGGTCTTGATTGACATGCTGACAACTTGGGAATTTGATTGTAAATTGCGTGACTGTTGCTGTGATTTTCCA
>JANZLY010000213.1:8901747-8913013 GCA_026770305.1 Erythroxylum gonoclados | reverse complement strand
TGTAATAGAGAGAGGGTTAAGAGAGTTTGACACAGTAATTTTTATACTGGTTCACCCCAAACCGTGGGCTACATCCAGTCCTCAGATATTCTTCTGAGATTTCACTATCTCTCAACAATGTTTACAAGTCTTTGCACTGAGCCTCTTCAGGTCTCTTTATAATTAGTATTCTTTTACGCTTAGCCTCCTCAGGCTATCTGTAGAACTTTCACACTTGAAAGAAGTATAGATCTTGTTACAGAAAGTATAAACAAAAGCAGAGCCGCCCTAAGCCCCGCCTTTTTGTCTCCCAAATTTCTCCAATTCAGACACCTTCTCTTCAAATAACGCAATCAAAGATACAAAACTCATGTTTTCTTTATGCTCTTTCATGGTAGTAGTAGTAGAAGAGCAGCTAGATTGAGAAAACTAACAAAAGGAAAGTAATTGTGAAGAAGGACGAATATGAAGCCCTTCGTCTTCTTCTTCTTCTTCTCTTGCTAGCTAAGGAATTCATTTCATGGCCTCCTCTTCCCAGCATCGTTGCGTTTTTGGTACCCATTCTTCATCGCTGCGTGTTTGTTTGTAATGTGAATGTATTTGCATTTTATTCGCTAACTGAACTGATTCTTTTTAATGCTATCCGATGACTTATTTGAGGTCGTTAGTGTTCCTTTGTTTCTTTTGTTCACGACAGTCTTTGTTATAAACCTTGGATCTCTAATTTGGTCTTGTCCAGTTGGGAATATACCCTACGACGCCACCGAGGAACAGCTTATTGATATTTGCAGAGAGGTTGGTCCTGTTGTTTCTTTCAGGTAATGTCTCACACTTCTTTTTGTATAATTCTAATTGTTATTATCCACCGTTTGAAATCTATAGTTTATGTTGCCAAAAAAAAAGTTTAATCTTTTTTAGTTGTTGAAGCTCCACTCTGCATTGTATTTGTTAGGTAGCCAAAAATAATAATAATAATAATAAATTAAGTTGCTCGATTTACAATTGTATCGACAACTAACTGCTTAGAAATGCCTTTGGGCTGGTGGAGTCGGAAATGTTGGTCTTGTATCTTTATTATTGACCAGTTAAAATTTCAATTTTAAGTTTTTTCATAGAGTTGCTGAAGATAATTTACAATTACTATATCTTTAAGAGTACATGTCACTATTCATGTCTACTTCTTTCTTGAACTCTGTTGATAAGTTAACTTTGGAAAATTTTGATAAAAAATAAATTTAAAGGTCTTATTGACCAAAATTAAAATTTGTGGTTCTAATTAAACTTTTGAATAAACTTTGAGACTTAATTTGAGTTGTTTGCTAACATAATTGAAGCCCTACTATTATAATGACTATGGAAGAAAGGATAAACATTTGATACTGCTAAAATGGTGAAAGGTGTTGCATCATGTGTGAGTATAAATGTTTACTTGAATGAAAACTAAAGGTGAACGAAATTGCTGTCAGAGAAGAGAAAGTTCTTGTTAGAGTGCTGGCGTTAGTCATTGTTGGATTAAAAAATAAATTGTGGTAGTTGAGAAATCAAAGGGGAACCGGGGAATAATTTATAGCCTGAAATTCTATTTGTCAATTAAAAGACCTTCCTTTTGGTCTTCTGAAGTAAAAGACCATTATTTTTGGTCTTCTCAAGTCTTTTCCGCTTGTTAGAAGATCTAATTCTGTGTAAGAAATTGTTTTGGTGTTGTATATTTGTGCATCCTGTTACACCGTATCGGATTACTTTATGGAATGATGCAGTAAAAATATCTTCTATGTATTTCTAATTCTTATACTAAAATAATGAAGTCATTTAAGATGTAATTGTATTCCTCTTCTTCAGGTTAGTCATTGATAGAGAAACTGGCAAACCAAAAGGTTATGGATTCTGTGAGTATAAGGATGAAGAGACAGCATTAAGTGCTCGGCGTAATCTCCAGGGTTATGTGATCAACGGAAGACAATTGCGAGTTGATTTTGCTGAAAATGACAAAAATGCAGATAGGAACCGGGAACAGGTGCAGTTACAATTTTAGTTCGTACACAGTTCTACAATTCCTTTCCTTCATTTTCCTTTCTGACGTTAATCTATTGCAATAGCTGGTTTGTGATTGGACTGATGTCAATATCCAAACAATATTGTGTTGTAGTTTGATAGATATCAAAGTTTGGAGTATAGTTAAAGAAATTGTAGCAAGCAGTCTTACCAGGGAATTCTCTTAACCATCACACGTAACAGTTATGCTAGCTTTGCCAGAATATACTGTGTGTTGAATGGCTGCCCTTCTTTTACCTTTCATATGGATATATGCTATTTTCTATGGATTTTTGCATTAATAATGAACTGATGAATGGCACTTTTCCACGTGGGATTTTCTTGTTTGGTTCAACTAGGCTATCTAGTTAGTTGGAAAATTCATTCCTATTTAATGACTGGAACCCTCTTTGTTGAAAATACTTATCAATTGTGCTACAATAGTGTGTTGTTAGAAGAGATAATAGAACTTTTTGAGATGAATGCATTGCTAAGATCTACAGGTAATTGATCAAACAGAGAGTTAATGATCCATATGAAAGGAGCAACTGGCTTCTGGAGGAGTCTCTTTGAGATATGTTAGATATGTAAAAAGATGGTGAAAGGGACAAAGGGGAGGGCTAGGGTTGGGATGATTAGAATAAAGAGTGATCAGACATTCTAAATTTCTGCTAAGTTTTGACTTAAAAAGTTGCATGATTTTCCATATGTAGCAATTATTATGCTGTTATATGAGTGATTTTAAATTGTGAATGAGAAAAGTGGTAAATGATTAGTCTGTACCCTTTTATTAGTTGTTGAAGGAAATGAAATTTCACCGGAAAATTTCATTTTAAATGCCTGCTTCGGGCCTCAGAGCGATGTAACTTCTTTTGGAGAGGCTAATTTTCAAGACTATTGACTGAATACAAGGACAGACTTGTGAGGATACAGTACAATGTGACATGAAAAGTGATCCAATGGTTTCAAAAGCGATATCACAACCTAAATATGAATGTACTTTTTAATACGCATATACTTTTTAATACTAAACAAAGTAATGGGAAATCCATATTGCCAGTTTTTGCTTGTTCATCCTAAATGATGGCTGATAAAAAATTTGATCAAAAGCCTAACGTGAGTATTAATTGATAAAATAAAAAAGGCATTTTCATCTCATTCCATATTTGGCACTGGAATCACCCAACTCAGCCAAATTCTTCAATGTCTTGATTACTGCTTTTCTGTTGTTTTTAATCAGTTTGAAACTTTGAATTCCAATTGCATGAAGGGCCACCTTTGAAAATTGATGCTAAGGATTGCCTTATTTATTTGCAGGGTCGGGCAGGACCTGGATTGGCTGCAGGTATTGGTTGGTCGTTTTGTCACCTTTATTTTCAAGTTATTGTTCCACAAACATGAATATGAAAGATTCTTGTTTTTATGATTCAGACTCTAAGAAACAAGTGGGGGGGCTATCAGCCTTTTCAGAATCTGGTCATGATCAACCGATTGGTCTCCATATTGCTATAACTGCTGCGACAGTCATGGCTGGAGCTTTAGGTGGTGCCCAAACCTCTGTGCAGTCAAATCAAAATGGCTTACGGAACCAGCCAGCACTTGCCAGTGATCCTTTAACTCTTCATTTGGCCAAAATGTCCAGGAACCAATTGAATGAAATGATTTCTGAGATGAAGGTATGTTATATAATAATAACCTCATTGTTTCACAAGGATGTCTTTGATGGTAATATCTGGTTTTCTGTTCAAACAAAGGTGTTGACGTCGCAAAACCGAGAGGTAGCACGTCAACTATTGGTTGCAAGGCCTCAGTTATCAAAAGCTCTTTTTCAGGTATTCATGAAAATTTGTCCATATAAGGGTTCAGTGATTTGTATTTCTACTTAACACTTTTTATTTTTGCATGCAGCAATAATTGCTATTTGAGATATCTTTCTGTTTGGTTATGAATGAGTTAACATTGCTCTATAACGGTTTAATCTTCTGGCAATTTTGCGTTTCCTATTGCATTTAGTTGTGTATACAATTACCTTTTTTCTTTGTCACTGCAGTTCTTTTAGAACAAAAGAAGAAAAGAAGAGATTTATATGCCTTTTGTTCTGATCTGTCTTCTTGTGACATTTTTTTTCAGGCTCAAATTATGTTGGGATTGGTCACCCCACACGTGGTTAGTTACCAACATATCTTAAAAATATTACTTGATTTTGTTTAGTATTGGTGAAAAGGTCAGTTAATGAAGATTTTTTATTGTGCAGTTGCAAATGGCAAACACTAAGCAGCCTCTAGTTCAAACTGCCGTGTCTTCATTCCAACAGGCTCAGCAACCAGCTGTTCAGTCTCTTCCTGGTGTAGTGCCTCTTACACAGAGGTTGCCACAACCAGCCTTGGTACCTAGAATGCAGGATGGTAAATTCTCTGTTGCGGCTCAAAATTCTGTGGTTCACAACCATTTTTCTGCACCACATCGGCCTTCTTTGCAGCCTCGAGCTCAGATTCAACAACACTCTAATAACCATGTTCATCAACAACCTGTACTGCCAGGGCAATCTGGAGTAGCACAGTTTCACTCCTCTATGAGAGCACAAGCTCCTGTGGCAACTTCCTCATCTTTGAATCAACAGGTGCAACGCCCATTACCAGGACTGATTGGAACTTTCAGCCATAATTCTCAAGTGGCTCTTCCAAGTATTGGTGTTCAATCATCTCTTATTTCTCGTCCTTCGACAGCAGATTCTTTGCTTCAGGTATCAAACCTTTCTAATCCTTGTTATCACGGTAGAATAGAGAAAGAAGGCTCTGGTTAGAGTATATCGTTGTCATTTTTTGCTCTCTTAATGGGATTCCTTAATATTAGGGATTTGATTTTTTAATACTAGTGTTTTTGAATTGCTAAAATGCGTAATCATTTATTATTTTATTTACATAAGAATATCTGTTACCCCTAATTATAAGAGATTGATATTATCTTCTTTTGTTTGTTTATTTTCCTTTAGAATTCCTAGTCCAGTTGACTATGGATTAAGGATTTTATATGTATGTTAAAGCCTTTGGCTTTTCTTTCTAGCAATTAAAGAAAACTCATTAGATAAAACCTAGAGTTTTTATCATTTATTTTCAAAACTCATTAGATAAAACCTAGAGTTCTATCATTTAGTATCAGAACCTTAATCCTAGAAATTCTCTTCCTCTACTTCTTATCACCACCACCACCACTGCCCAAAAAAAAGAAGTTGTTATATGCCCTTGACCTGAAATAGAAAACAAAACTTAGGAATTACAGATCTACAGTCTTAAGCAATGCATACCAAAACTTTCATGAGTTCGTCAACTTGAACAATTTAAGCAGAGATTAACACACAACTAGTAGAATTTATGAAGAGCTTACTTGAAAGCTTTAACAAAATTTAATAGGAGGGAATCTCTACTTCTGCTGGTAAATAATTGAAGCAATATGAAGTTATAAGCTGAAGGCATTAGGAATGCGTTAAATGGCTACCCTCACATGAAGGTGGAGTTTCCTAGATGGTAAGATGGAGATCCAACTAGTTGGATTTATAGAGGAGAGAAGTTATTTTTTCTTTGATAAATCTCTAGAAGATTCTAGGGTGGAAATTGCTTCAATCTAATTAGATGGAGATGCCTTTATTGGTATGGTGGTATGAAACTTGTCATGGAATTCCCTCTTGGGAACATTTAAGAAATGACTCTTGTTTGTTTTGGGACATCCAAATATGAGACTGTTGATGGGAAGCTTGTTAATATTTGACAAACCTCTACTATTTGGAATATTAGAATTGATTTGAATGATTGTCAAATGGGGATATAAGGACATTCATTGAAGGTCTTAATGTAGATATTCATTGTGAAATTAAGGCACATCCTCCTAACATTATGATTGCTGCAATAGGTTCCATGAAGAGAAAATTAATGCAGAAACTTGTAGAGCCAGTAAGAGTGTTAGTAAATTATTCACCAATATGTCCGCTGCCCCAATTATTCCTATTCAAAATACTATATGACTAACACAAGATGAGCTCAAAGAACAATCATCAAAGGGCTTGTGCTGGAATTGTGATGAAAAATGTAAGGGCATCGTTGCAAGCAAGAAAAATTTTTGATGTTGAAAAAGTAAAGATGAATTAGAGGTCGAGTCAATTGATTCTGCTCAAGAAGGTATGCATAATGATGAGATTATTGAATCAATCACCAACTTTATTAATAGAAAAAAGGTTGCTGAACGACTGATTTATCGACTTGAACAATGTAATAAGTTTGAAGTAAAGGCAACAGATGGGTGAACTTGTGATAATAAGTGTTTTAAGGTGAAGTTGGTTATGCAGGTAAAGGAATATTTATGAACTATTCTTGCTACCACTGGAAGATTATGTAGTAGTTTTAGGAATTGAACGGCTATTCCTGTAGGAGATTTTTGTTGGAATTTTTCAAATTCACTATGAAATTCGTTCTTTAAGGAATGCATGTGCTTCTAAAAGATGGAGATTGAGAAAATTGATAAGGAGATGCTTGAAACAGGAGTTATAAAGTCTAGTGATAGCCCACTCTTATCCTTTGTTATTACTCGGTCAAAATGATGGATCTCGCGGGTGTTTATTGATTACCGGGCACTAAATAACGTAATAGAAAGGAAAAATCCTATTCCTAATGTAGATGAGTTGTTTGATGAATGACCAAAGTTGCCCCTTATTCTAGCTGGAACTCCATAGACTTGTGCTACAACGGAAGAATTGTCTTGACCTCAGATTCTTCTTCTTGGCCAAGCATTATTTTGTGGGAGTTTCACTTATCACCATCTGTAGGTCATTCTGGGTTTCTTCGCACATTAAAGCTAATCGAGGAAACGGGGATTGCTATGAAAAAATTGTGGCTGAATTTGATATTTTCCAGAGCTAGAAGCGTGAAATGATTTGCTGTCCATGGTTTACTTCAACCTCTTCCATTCCCAATGAGGCTTGGACTAACATATCCAGATTTTATTGATGGTCTTCCACCATCACAAGATAAAACCACCTTACAAAATATGTTCACTTTTATGCTATACGATATCCTTATACGGTTGCAAGTATTGCTCACACTTCTGTTGAGAACATAGTGAAATTGCATGGAGTTTCACATTCTATTGTCAATGATTGGGACAAAGTTTTCACTAGGAATTTTTAGAGGGAGCTTTTTCGCTTACGAGTTATCTAATTGACTATGAGCATTGCATATCACCTGCAAACTGATGGACAAACTGAAGTGTTTAGTAGGTGCACAGAATACTACCGTCAGTGCTTACTAGTTACGGGTCAAAGGAGTGGGTGGTGTGGTATCTTGGGGCAGAATGGTTGTACTCGTCCAGTTATTGGTTCAGTTTCTTTTTGCTTGGATTTGCCAGAAAGCTCTAAGATACATCTGATTTTCCATATTTCTTATAACAAAACTGGATGAGAATGTTACTATGCAACAAAATTTGTGAGATATTTCCTCCATTGGTGAAATAAGAGTGAAGTCTCAAGCGATATTAGATTGGTGTGAAATGATGCATCATGAACATCCTATCATTGAAATGCTTGTCCAATGGGTTAATTTGTTGGTTGAATATGTTATTTGGAAACCTTATGAGGCATCGGCAGAGAACTTTTAAATTTTATTATTGGTCAGCCTTGAGGTCAAGGCTGTTTTGAAGCTGAAGGGGCTAAATATGATCCCTGAATATTAGGGATTTGAATTCGTTAATGTTGGGGACCTTGAATTGCTAATTAGCATAATCATAGTAGGAGAATATTTGCTTAAGAAAAGAATAATGTTGATATTATTTGCTTTTGTTTGTTTATTTCTCTTTAGTTCAAGTGTCTCAGAACTCTTGTATGTAATGCCTGGCTATTTTTCTCAAGCAATCAAATCGAATTTAAAGTCTTTGGTCTATTTGGAGATTGATTCCCTCATAGTGATCAAATCCTTGTTCCTTCTTAATTTTCTTTTTAACTTCCCTCAATTTCATTAGGGGATTTTATCATCTCTTCTGCAAAGAATAGTTTTTGCATGCATCCGACCCACCCTGGGATAACTTAGTTTGGTGGAATAGAAGATAGAGGATGGGGTATGTAGCTTAATGTTCGATTGCTGCCCTTTATTTTATTTGAATATCCAAAAGGATGCTTGTTCAAATCTTCTGATAATTACCCATTGAACAAAATTCTCGTAAATGAAATAAGAATATCTTGTAGTGGCATGATATACATATGTCGGTTTCCTTATATTTGCATGCATGAAGTGCTATCTATGCACTCAAGCTGGGCTGCCCATGCACTTATTCAACAAAAAATGGTTGAACAGAGATAAATATATACAAGTGTGGCCTTGGAATCTGTGTGCTCTTGCATTGGCTGTACATTTTTATTTATTTGTAGCTACCATTCACGAAATATACTTATGGTGGGTCTAACATACTTTAAAATAACAGCCTGGTCCCATGATATCATCGGGCATTTCAGGTCCTGTCAGCAAGGATGTTGGTAGACCTGCTCAAGTACACGATAGTACATCTATGAACTTGCAAACAAGCTCAGTTTACGACTCTAGAGAGCCAAGTAGTCAGCCTTCAAAACTGCTGAAATTGGAAGATAGTAAAAGCATATCTGTCTCTATGGGTGCTTCAGGAGTTGCCCCTCGACCTGGACCATCTCAAGCTTCTACAGATGGTCCATTGCCTACAAATTCAATTGCTAAGTCAGAAGAGTTTAAATATTCTGATAAACAAAGTGATCAGGTATTGTGCTTAAAAAAAATGACAAAAAGAGCTTTAGCTTGACAAAGACACTATGTTTGATCGTTGTATTCTTTATGAGCTTTGCTTGCATCCAAAATTCTTCTGTGCATTCTCGTTTGACTGGGAGCTCTGAACTTGACTTCTGTCCAAAATACTTTTAGGTCGCATAGTTCTATGACTAGGATTTTGAATTGGTAAAAGAGTATCTCAAATTAGTTTTGGTCATTTGGAAACTTTATTTATCTGAGACTCTTATTACAGTTGCAAACATTTATTGACTTTAGAACAGTCGAGGGCTTGATCATATATTGAACACAATTTTGGAGACTCGATTGGATAAATGAGTAAATTAGGGATTCAATTGACTTTTAAGTACCACATCTTTGTCTAGGTTTAGAATTAATCTTTCTAGGTTCCTTGTCGTTGAGGACTTAATAGCGATTGACAAATTTGATTTAGTTTGTTGTGGTTCGCCTCTTTATATAATGGCTGCATGGACACAGTACCAATCATGCTTCTGCCATTTTCTTATCCATATTATGTGATTAGATCAGATTTGAGATGCTGATAATATGATCCGTTCTTTGCAGCCGATGGCAGATTTAGATCCTGGCTTACTGCAGCAAGTTCTAAACCTTACACCAGAGCAGTTGAGTTCATTGCCACCTGAACATCAACAACAAGTGATTCAGCTCCAAGAGGCACTGCGAGGAGGGCAGATATGGCCGTCTTAGTGGGACATAACAATGCATAGTCTTGCATTCGTTTATTATTCATAACTGCAGGTTATCCTCTGTGGTTGGAAGAGGAATGCTTGCTACGCGTTCGTCTCCGCGATACCTGTACAATGATTGTTACATAAGGTCCACTTCTGAAAGAAATTCGTGGTCTATATACCTTCCAAATATTATTCGTTAACTAGGGTTTAGCATTTGTCATAAAATTAAGGATAAGAGAGCAATAAAATTTTGATCCGTCACCGAATAGTTCCTCTACTTTGCTTGCCCAGTGGATCTTTGACTCAACTTGTATGGTTACATCCATTGTCTTGGTTGATCTTTGATTCTGTGATCTGGATTGTTTGAAACAATATTCTTGACGCATCCTCAAGCGTAGAAATGTATCTAATCCTAACTCAAACCATGATAAATGGTTAAAGAGGTACCTTGTTACCACTGGACCAAAGCCTAGTGATCAAATTTATTCGCTAAACAATTTATTGTGGCTTCATTTAGTTCCTTATTGTCTTTGCCGAGCAGTGTGGCAATGAATAACCATAAAGACAATTTTCTGTGGATATACTTTATTATATCCATTTGGTGGATGAATTCCTTGATTGTAAGTCTCTTGGGTGAAACTCACTCTTTAGAGCTTAATGGAAGTAATACGAAACATTGTTGTCCTCGACTTGATTCTCAACTACCAAAATGAACTTAAAAAGGATTCTTATTTTTAAAATAACACAAAAGCACCAAGTAAACATCTTTTAGCTTCAAGAAAATATAATCTTAATTTCCCATTTAAATTAAAATTTCCAATTTTCTAAAAATATGCCCAGTAGCTAAAAATACGAGGGTAGCGAAGCATGATTGAAGAGTTTGTCACCGTGATACTCCCTCCTCATCACAAAATGGCTTATCTTATTAATTTTGTGAACAATTGATAAGCAAGAAAAATATATACAGAAACAAGAATGTCCCCTAATAACCTGTCTGATATCAAAGGAAAATCCTCCTGATGGTCCTGGCAGTGGCACGGGAAATCAATCTTCCGATCAGATTAGGTGGCAAGGTAAGCAACTGCTGCTGCGTTTCTGGTGGGAGCTGCGAAGTATTTTCAACATAAAATTAAGACATGGACTTAATAGTAAACTACGGTGATTATGGTGGATAAACTAGCATGATTCAGGGATCTAGTTTAACAAAAACTACTGATTTAATTATATGGCTGAGTATTCCTTAACAATTATTACCATAAAAAGAAATGGGGAAAATGGAGCGTTCAAGAAAAAGTTCATCAAGACTTGCACTTTAGACCAATACACCTTTTATCTTGCTAAATATCTTGTCAACTTGCAGACTAAGAGAGTTTCAACTGTGACCTAGATAGATGGACCATCAGATTTTTATAAGGCCTTGATTTAAGCACAACTCTGTTCCAAATGAGGCCATGTCTGAAAATATTGCTATTTCTTAATACTGAATCACCAAACTGAAACAGCAAGAAAGAACACATAATATCTATCTTAATACTGAATCACCAAAATGAAACAGCAAGAAAGAACACATAATATCTATCTCATGCCAAACTGAAAAAAGAGAAGAAAGAAACAGATCTATTTTTTTCTCCAAAATACAATCCAATTTCCTAACCGATCTCTGTTGTTGAAGGTTTTATCTAGGTGCAGTGTTATACTCAAGAGAACAAATTCAACGGAACATACTGGTAAGTAAGAATGAGGAATGAAATTGATCAAATAGGTACGTCC
>JANZLY010000213.1:8593305-8603379 GCA_026770305.1 Erythroxylum gonoclados | reverse complement strand
TCACCGGTTGCTCCTCATAAGTCAAATCCTCCCTCAACTGAACCTCTGAAGGCTGAACTATATGCGACGGATCCGACCGATACCGTCTCAACATCGACACATGGAAAACATTATGTATCTTAGACAACTCCGGTGGCAAGGCTAACTTATAAGCCAAAGGCCCGATCCTCTCAACGATCTCATATGGGCCTATATACCTCGGACTCAACTTGCCCTTCTTGCCAAATCTCAAAACTCCCTTCCATGGAGAAGCTCTAAGAAACACTCTGTCTCCAACCTCAAACTCCATCTCTCTCCGATGTGCATCCTCATAACTCTTCATTCGATCTTGAGCTGCTTTAATCCTCTGCTTCACTAACTTAATCTTATCAACAGTCACTTGCACTAACTCAGAACCTACAAGTCTCCTCTCACCTTCCTCATCCCAACAAATCGGAGTCTTACACCTCTTACCATACAAAGCCTCATAAGGTGCCATCTGAATTCCCGAATGATAGGAATTGTTATAAGCAAACTCAATCAAAAGTAAATGATCATCTCATGAGCCTTTGAAATTCATAACACAAGCTCTCAACATAGCCTCCAAAGTCCGTATCGTCCTCTCCGATTGTCCATCAGTCTGCGGATGGAATTGTTTTATCATGTTATTTTAGACACTTGAGATTATTTTAGACACCAGATGGCTAAAAAAGGGGTCACGACTTCTTGAAGAAAATCTTGTGAAATGGAAGCATCTGTCAATTGACGATGCTACTTGGGAAAACATTGACTAGTTTCTGGACCAATTTACTAATCTGAACTGAGGACAAGGTTCCGCTGGAAGGGGAGGGAAATGATAAGCCAAGAAGATCTACACCAGTACCCATTAAGAATCGAAAATATTTAGTACGTGAGTCATGCAAGTCATATCAGTTTTATTCTTGTCTTTAGTTTAGAATAAGTCAATTTCTGTTTTGATATTATGGATAAGTCTATTTAGTTGCCATGATTGTGATTGTGAGTTCTGGTTTCTAAGTAGTTGCTGCTATTTAATAGGAAGTGGTTGTTATTTACGTGTATTTAAATTCCAGTAGAAGAAGGAATCAAATATCAGTTAAGTTCATTCAAAATGTATTGGGCTTATTCTCGCCCTAAGTAGAATTCTATCAATTCAAAAAAAACATTCATTGCGCTTGTCTCTACTCTCTATAGAGGACCAATAGTGATCGATGATGAGAGGTTTGGCGAGCGGCAACTTAAAATTAAGAGAACAGAAGAAGCGAATCTACTTGTACAGGGTTAATCTAGTATAAATGTTGAAGTTTAAGTCAAGTCAAGCTATGAAATTCGATTTCAGTTTCGATTCGAATTTTAAAAATTAAAAAAATCAAATTTAACTTTAAACTCGCCGAATCCATTGCCAACCCTTTACACATCACCGTTTGCAGGATTGGTTAAACTAACCAAGTATTGGGTATGTAACTCTTGAAAATGACAAGAATGTGCACGGAGAAGCGGAAACCGAGTGAGAACAAGCCGCTATGTGAAAAGCTACGTGGCGAAGGATATTCACAGCTGCTTGCTTGAAGTTTAAGAATGTTATGAAGACGTACAATTATAATGAACAAAAGACTAAATACGTGATACCTATCCCTCCTTCCCATTCTGCTGCTTCTTTTATTTTGTACTGGAAAGTGTAAACGTACAAATAAAATCCTCCACCAAGCAACTCAGATTGTTACTTCTTATTCTTTTCGGAGTAAAGAAGGTATTGGCATTTGCCGAGAATGAAATTCACAAGTAATAATAAGAAATGCAGGTAACTTTCCTTTTCATATCAAGTACTTTTACGAAAACATACACCAAGATGAATGGCTCCACAAAAGCTTTTCTTTGCTGCTTCCACTGTATCTTCTTTGCCTGATTTGATGCAAGGCAAATGAAGTTAGAGTAGAAGGATCAAAAAGAAGCTTTGGAAATCAATAATCCTGCATGCATGGGTCAATACACAAGGCGCTTATTCACAAAACGAGGATTGTATTAGTATCTAGCTCACTTCTAACCTAATTAGTTTAGCCTCTTTCAACATCTCTGTCCTAAAAGAGGCGTCAGAAACTAGAATCAGTCAGTCTACAAATGCATCTTGATTAATGCTCTGGATGTCAAGTGAGAAGAGCCATTTCCGGGTCTCAATTACTGTACATGTCTGATTCTCTCCTCAAGCATGTCCCAGATAACGATGTTTAAAATACTTGTCATGATATACTTTTGCCTTGTAAGGCGCAATGATCTCAAGGGCCCCATGGACACATTTGTGATACGAGAAGTCTTCCACTGTCCCGTCTGTTCTAACCAGACAGAAGCAACGTGAATCTTGGTGTACTGGGTGTTTTATAACCTGTTAACAGAGGGGAGAAAGCCACAGGGTAAGTTATATAAATGCCAAGCCATCAAATAAGCAACAGATAGATTGGAGAATCCTGTTAAAGTACTACTCGAGGTGAAGCAAAATTATTTAATAATTAACCTTGATGTGCTGGGCCCCAGGTCCAATCTTCTCATCTTTTCGAGGATGGAAATATAAGACCCTCATCAATATGGACTTGTCTGTTTCATTTAATTGGTGGTCCAACGGATACCTGCATCCAGAACAACAGAAGGTTGCGTGAAGAATCCCATAAATTGTACTTTCAAAAAAAAAAAACAAAAGGCACTACAATTTCAGAAAAATTACCATGAAAACAAGATGCATGGAAGCATTATTACTATTCTAGCAATGCACAAAAGAACAAACCCAAAAAGCCGAAACACAGTACAATGGTACTATAACTTCTATACATACATTCCTGAAGCACTTATTTATGTGGCTGAAAGAGTTGATAAGCATTCTCATAAACTTTTGAGCATTTAATTGCTGTACCATCCACTTATTACAACAACTTTCACACTTAAATATGTACAAACTTTATACTTCTATAAGAAATTTAATTTCCTTCCTTTCCACAAATATATTAGCTTTCATATTGACAAAGGAAATTATTCTTGTGTAAACAGCACCTCTTGAAATATGCAGTAGAAACAGTGCGAGCAACATGACATGGATACATAGCTAAAGCTATAAAAAGAACCAGCAGACATCCCAAAGACACATCTGTAAATGCATCAAGGATGAAAGCAGACGAATTTACTTACTTATTCAAGATGTTTCGCACTAAGCGCGACAGCTTATAGATATCATCGCACGTAAAAAATTTCCTTAAGAATGACCTTGATATACTTTCTGCTTTTTTAAACCATTTGGGGTCATAACCTCCAAACTTGAGTGCAAACTTAGCCCCATGTTTGTCAGATTTATAGCTCCGAGCATAAGGTATTTCAAACTCATCATCCAGCTTATTAGAACTGATTTGGGTACCCAGGAAGCCATAGACATTGACAGGCTCTGAAAGCTCACAACTCTGCTAAGCAAAATGATTAGACAATTTAAAGAAAAGACTAGTAAAATGAGAGAATTTATCAGTCTTGAGAATTCCGTTGGACTTGGTTAATGAAAAGATATCGATATTCCTAGTTGATTGAAGTTTTAAGATACACGTATCATGCAAGTATTTCATGTTTCCGATTTGAAGTTATTAAAAACCAAACAAGGAACTACCAGAGGTAGCCTTAAATTCATATAGAATCTTTGCAATAACATTCGTAGAGGAATCAGTAGCCTCTTCAATTATATTCTGGAATTTAGCAAGGTAGTATTAGTTAAAACTTAGCAGAATCAAATTGCAGATATACCTTCAGAGAATATACAATATCAAATTGTCCAGTCCCAACTGGAGGAACCAGTCCCCATGCTAATGCGTCCAAGCTTCCTTGCATATCATCCTTGATTCCTGCCTTAGCAGCTTTAATAAAACAATTACCAGGACTCTGCAAATAAATGTCGTACGAACATATATGAAATACATTTACATTAAGTTAGATGTTATTGAATGTTCTAAAGAAAAAAGTGCAGCAAGAACTGACAGAAAAGCAAGCTTGTGAAAAGGGTGACAAGACAGATGCTTGTTCTCTTTGTTGTTTCAAGCCTTTTGCATTTAGGCCAACAAACTCTCCAGTCACTGATAGAGAACTAGCAACAAGTGTCAAGTGTTCAGGAAGGACAGTCTTGCCAACATCAGATATTGCAGAGTTTAAATTCTGTCATTGAAAATGCATGTTAGTAGTTTTTTATACATCAGCATCTATCACATGTAGCCAGTACGGTCAAGAATTACCAAAAGCAACATACATTAAGGAAAAATTTCCATCCAGCATCTATTCCATAGGCCAAACAAAATTCATGAATATTATCAGGATGACTGCGTGTCCAGTCAATCTTATCCATTATAGGGAGACAGTGATTAACAAGCAAGTTCCACAGCTTTGTCTTTCCGGAGATTGCTGACATTGAAACCCTCAAGTAGAGCTCACCATGAGGTTGATTACATGGTTTTGGTATCCTTGGTCGATCATTCCATAAGATATCCACTTTCTTTATCTCAATGAGTCCTAATGAAGAGGGAAAAGGTTCAGGGAATATCAACAACATAACCTTGTATATAAGATAGGAACAAAAGGAAATAGACAAGCCTTGAAGAAGAGATGCACAAAATATAAAATACCCATAGAAGGTAGGCTAAATACAAATAATATCCAGTGAAGTACTGACCTTTAACAACAGCTTCAAGAAGGAAAGGAATCATCAAGGCTTTAATAGTTTCCAGTCGCATGGATGAATCTTTGGAGCTGTCAATAATGGTCACACTTATGCAAAATGTTCCTTCTTTTTCCTTGTGACTGTCAGCCACAGAGCAGTTCCTGATGTTCCAATAAGATATTCATAAAGGATGATAAGAAGAAAGAACTTAATGAGATTGTCTATGCAAAGTAAGCTCACTGATATATGCCCCGACAAATCACAAGTGAAAAAGATAACTTATATGAAATGGGCACAAGGTACACAAGGTATGAGTCTTGTATTAGCAACACTGATGAACAGAATCTTTCAAAAAGAAAAAAAAAATGGATGAACAGAAGTCAGCAAATCAATGAAAATTTTTGTACTGTTGCAAGCACAAATTTGCACCCAATATTGTAATATAGAACAGAGATCTGCTGCTTCATTTTTGGATATAAAATTTTCCTAATGCTAAACTGGAAGGCCATTGACCCTCCTATCTCCTTACCCCATATGAAACTTTTGGCAGATTTTGTGATTGTTTAACAACTCAATTCAACTAAAATCTTGGGAAACCAAAATAAATATGTAGTAAAGAAAGTGCAGTGACCATAACAATCCAGTAATTTTAAATTTTGATGGTAACTAATTTCCTTGTAATGCAAGCCGACATTGATTTGGCCAGCTTACTTGCATGTTATTAGGACCTCCGGGGTTTTGGCATTTGATTTGCAATGCTTGTAAAGGGCATCAATAACAGACTGGAGCCTAAGACCTCTCTTCGTCATGATTTCCTGAAACTCAAAGATCAGTGCCAGAAATTGAACTACATGCAGACATGGATAGTGGGATACGTGTACTTCAGTACCTTGAATATATGAAAATGGCAAACCCACGGACTAAAACATCTCTTCCCACACCTTTGGGGGGAATAACTAACCGGAAAAAGACAAAAATCATGTATAAGAACAATAAAGTCAATATCATTTTTGAAGAGTAAATTATAGAGTAAGATCAAACAAGCAAATAAATAGGTTACAGACACTGACATTATTCTGGTAACTGAAACAATATCCAAAAATAATAGTTTCTCCAAATGGTTCTGAACTTCTAAGGCTCCATATTCAAAACCGTGCCTCTGTCTTCCAAGTTTCTCAGATAGAAACAGTGATACAGTTTGGTTAGCATTACTCTTTTTCAGACCACACTCCAGTACATTCTGTGCAATTTATCCACATCATGAAACTTGTCAAGCAATCTGATAATGAAAGTTACAACAATGAAGAATGTTCAACAGAGGCCTGGGATACACCATTAGGCAGAAAAAAAGGGGTAATAGAATCAAATCCATGCAATAGCTCTAAATATGAGATTTGGAAAGAGTTAATTAAAATTTCTTACTACAACTAAAGCTGGAGAAAATAAGATCCATAATGAGACATCAATTATTGTGGATTTAAGGTATGGTTAAGTTGTTATCATTTATGATTGCAAGCCAAATTATATATATATTTTTTCTGTGTCTATTAACAAATTACTTCACATCATCCATAGCATAATCAAGGAAGCCTCCACAGCTTTAATATATGAGAGAGAGAGAGAGATAACCTTAAGGTTTAGTAAAGGAGATTTTTCTAGCAGACTTATTGGTTGATCTAAAGCACTGTAGGCAGCTTCTGAGATAGAACAAGCTGCCAATGAGCCCACAGGTTGACCACCTACAAATTTTGGATCATGAACGACCACATCCTCACCATAAGATAACTGAACAAGTTGATTCCCATATCTGCTTCTCACTATTCCATCATAGGCAATACACAGATCACGCATGAAGAATATAAGCCTTCGAGTTAAAGTCCCAGGAAGATCAACATTATCACTAAAAGAGCTATCTCGGCTTGTTACTGAATGAATAAAACACTCAAGAGGATTCAAGCCAGATAAGAAACAATTTTGAACCACAACATATGGGATGTAGCATTTAGCACATTCAACAGCATCATCATCTTTTAGCTTATTCCAAGCTGCACATGATAGCTCATGGGGCATTCGGAATGATAAAGGAACCAACGAATGTTGCAATCCCAGACACAGGCTATGCTGTACCAGTTTCAGCATATTACCCTTGCTTCCTGCCTTAATCATGGATAGCAATGAATTGGTTTTACTAGTATATTTGTAAGCTAAACTTTGAATGTGACGAAAAAAATCTTTAAAAGCATCAACAGAAGCTTGACTAAGTGCAGCAGATCTCTGCTTCTCAAAACACAGGTGTTCTAAATTAAATGCAACAGCACAAGGATCCTCTTCAATATTTCCAGCAAAGAAATCGCGAAAAGAATCCACCATGAATTGTTTAGAATTACATGTGTGTTCTGCATCTTGTAATCCACACAAAATTTCATCCATCATGTTCGTCCGTGAATATGTGTCTGGAGAGAGGTAAAGTTCAGAAAGAGAGACACTCAACCCCCTCATTGACAACCACTCACAAAGAGCTTCCTGAGCAACATACAAGAAGTCAAGAACCTGGCTCTGACATTGCTTGGTGAGGCTCTGGAAAAGGTTACCATCAGTATCACGTAACCAAAAAGATCCTTCAGAAGAAATAAGCTCCCCTTTGAGAATGGTGACATTATATGAAGGAAAATCATGGTCAAAGTTTTCAGGCAGGAGCATGCTGATCAATTGTTTTCCTGTCCAGAGACAACCATTTCGTGGACTTCTGATAATTGAAGGCGACAAATATTTATTTGGCGAGAACATATGCAGTTGCTGCATCTGGAATATGGTCAGGAAAACTCCAGGTTCCATGACCAAGTGAGCAGCAACCAAACTATCTTGGCTAAGAGACAGAAGATTTCTGCCACTTTGCGCATTAGTTAACTGTTTTTCTAAAGCAACAAGTTCGTGAAGCTCAGCTCTAGTCTCAACTGATTGAGGAACATAACCATGTAGACAATCACCATCAAAATCTCCATGAAGTGGTGGACAACAGAGTGGATTGATTGCAAGGACTGATGTCACAGGGAGGATTTTCACAGAGAGAGCAATGAGAGAGTGTGGATGTATAGATGGTGGCCTATTGATCAAAACAGTATCTCCATCATTAAGGGTTCTATAAATGATGTCCCCAACTTGCAGTTCCTTGGTACGGCGAATGCGAACTAGACTACCTTCTCTACGGACATGAAGCTCACCCTTCTCAATAAGTCGCACTTCACAGCAAGCATTCAACTTCTCCCAGTTCCAAGCTGTCAGATGTTCTGAAATGTGCATCCTTTCTGCAACATGGCATGGTATTCCAATTTCACTAAGCCGAAGATTAGGATCACCAACAACCACCATTCGGAACGAATGATCATTTCGTTTACCAAGAACAACATCTTTCATCCATCTCAAACCAGATGTTTTGGAGTTAGAATCATTAACCAGCTTTTGGTTAAAAATGAAAATATCATCACTGACTGATTTTTCTGGTTTTAGCTGTAAATTAGAATAGAAAAAGGAATTATGAGGACGTCACAACTATCGTTTCCAGATAGAAATGTTTCAAGTCTTGCCTTAGAAGTTTTTAGGCAGTCCATAACACGAAAACTCAACTCATTTCCCTTCCCTCTGAAATCAACCAGTTTCTTGTAAGCTCTTGTCCTATCATCCTATTCAGTGGAAGCAAACTATGAGAATATAACATAAAATCATGTGATAAGTAGCTAACCTCAAAAAATACAGAAAAAGAAAAGGATTCATCTTACAAAGATTAATCGCTGCCCGTTTGAAAATGCATGTGTAACTTCTGTCACACGATGACTATTTGGTGTTACTGGAAAACAATTCAGAAATAGTGAATCTTTCTTTAAAACAGACCTTTCTATGAAACTTGGATCAACATCCTTCAGCAAATGGCGGACCTGAAACCAGAAAGTATCCAGCAAACATGAAATTCAACATGTTAAATAATTATTTACAGAGTTTACATCAACTTTTACTCAAGAAATTTAGCGTACTCTTAAAGCTAATTAAAAAACGTGCAAAAGATATATCCTTAAATGATATGAAGAAAGTAATATATGGAAGTATGTGAAACATAGTTCTTCCTTAATTTCGATGTGTCGGATCTTCATATTAGGCTTTTGTGCAGTAAAACTGCTCTCTAAATGCAGCCCATGCAAGTTGCAGACTCCAGAAGCACACAGTTGCTAGACAATCTTTTTTCTTTTTATTCATAATGGTGATACCTAATAGCAGATAAAGGCATGGGCATTCTTCAAAATCTCCAGATATTTCCCAAACTCCAACCTCAAAGTTGAAAATCAAATCTCTAACAGGAAAGTTCAAAGAGATTACAAAAAACACAACTTTCATTGTCTTTCCAATTCCAATTCCAATTTCTCGATTATAAAGAAATAACATCCTGATCCAACAATTTTAACTTCTACTTATCAGCACAATGTTAACAAAATTGATCAGAATTAAGATCCAACTTGTCAAAGAGTATTAAAAAGGATTATAAAGCACAAAACCACAAGGTCCCAATAAAATTTGACCTATCATAAATCATCAGAAAAGTAGCTTGTGACCAGAAAGGACTATTGCATTTCACCAGGATTAAAATTGCAGGACCAAAAAGGAATAGTTACTATTTGCAATCTCAATGTTAGCTAGAGTGCCATAACTCATAATTTACAGTGCAGTGTTAAATTATACGACAATATGTCCAACCAATGAACATATAACACTGGCATAATTTATGAATCAATTTGACATGTTTGCAATTATGAAACATCAACGTTCAAATTTTCTTCACACCATGCTATGTCTTAGTATCAAAGAAACTCCTCTGATAACACATGGGGGCAAGGTAAAATCTAAAAGGATCAAAAGGATCAAAATAATTAGGAGCACATTAGTTTGTTGAGTTGACAATAATTACAAAATGGGCATGCAAAATAGCAAGCCTACATATGCTTGCTAGAAGGCTTTGACTGGTACCTGAGCATGTGATAAAACTCTTTTGTTTGGTTTGATATCATTTTCATCTTGCTGTTCATCTTTCGGAATAATATCCCAAAAGTCAGCAGCCAATTTTCTCTTTGGTGCTTTTCTCGAAGACTGTTTGAGCAAATTTTCTCCTATTTCAGCAACAATGGCAGTTTTCCTAAAGATATCATTGGAGGAAATTTTGAATTTTATCGTTGGATACCAATCCTTTGAATCTCCCTGTTCATATCAAAATACACCATTGTAAATTTATATCATCAGAAAAGTAAGATCAGAGTAGGAAAAGATTAAGAATTGCTTCAGCAAACTTACAGCACAGTATTTGCATCCTTTATGTGGGTCTTTTCTAGATTTTGGACCTGTCCTCTAATAGTTGAAAG
>JANZLY010000213.1:8245729-8255980 GCA_026770305.1 Erythroxylum gonoclados | reverse complement strand
ATTCTCTATTTTTCTTCTCAACTTCCATTTAAGCTCAATATCATCCATAAACATATTATAGTCCATGATTAATCATGCACATCAATAACATAACATACACACATATACCCACTCATCATCAACTTACTACATTCACTACCTTAATCTTATATATCATTTCAAATTCAAGAACTCTTCTTTTTCTTTACTCATGACTAATCACTAATAATTTTTCATTTAATAGTTCTAACTTCCAAGAAAAATTCGGGGTCCAACACGAGCTATTTATAGTTTCTCCAGTTTCCGTATTGCAAAGAAAATTAATTCAATTTGCTCCTATCAGACTAGTTAACATGCTTAATTCAGGTGGTGCAATTCAGTCACTGATCTTTGACGATGATAAAAACACGGTAAGAATTGGGATTAAGGGAAGTGGAGAAATAAGGGTCTTTGCATCAGAAATGCCAGTTACTTGCAGGATTGATGGTGAAGAGGTCGATTATAGCTATGGTGATCTAATGGTCATCATTCAAGTTACATGGCCTAACTCTTCAAGATTATTTGTTATTGAGTACTTATTTTGAGTTGAAAACCTATCTAATTGACAGTGTAACGCATGTCATTGTAATAAATCACTCTTAGCCTTTTGGCTCCTTTCTTAATTTGAGCTTCTGAATTACGGATCTTATACCATTAACGCAAGGGTGTTGTCGGAACACTCGCCGAAATAACATTTTCTGATACAGCAGCCCAATAACACAAAAATGCAACGCCACAGCAATCACGTACAATGTATATAGTAAGGACAATTAGTTACGATTCCCTTTCTTTTTTCATTTCTGCAGTACAGTGTCATTTGTTTTCTTCTTCGTCATTTTGTATAAAGACATGTATAGTGACATTTGTTTTGATATATGAAAAAATGAGAGTTTCCTCTCAAGTCCTCCTTTTACTACCGCTTACCATAGTTTTGCATGGTATCAGAGCAGGACATACCTTGAACCCTTAACAATACCCATATCATATCCCACGATGACGAAAGTGACAGTGAAATCAACACACACGGGAATGACACTAAATTTGACTCTTATTCCATCGCAGCATCCGAAAACCCAGGGAGTGTCTTAGTGACCTCACTACTTGATGAAAATAACTACCTATCATGGAGTAGATATATGAGCATCGCATTAGGAGTTAAAGACAAGATGGGGTTTGTAAATGGCGATATCAGAAAACCAGAAAATAACCCATCCCTCCTTCGGAAGTGACGCACTGCAGACAAAATGTAACTTATTGGATCTTAAACTTCATTAGCAAAGAAATCGCTGACTCCTTTCTAGTAGTCACGTCTGCTAGAGATTTGTGGGAGGAGCTGAAGTCTAGGTACTGAGAGAGTGACGAGCCACATATTTACCAGTTAATGCAAGAAATAGGAAACTTAAGATAGGGGAATGGGTCAGTGACTGCATACTTTACGAAGTTAAAAAAACAGTGGGATGATTTGAACTGTTTAATGCCTTTTGCGAGGTGTGCTTGTGAAGCAAATGACAAAAACAGATCTGTGGAAAATAACATAAGACTTGTTCAGTTCCTGATGGGGTTAAGGGAGGAATATAGCCATGTGGTAGGTCAGATCATGTTGAATGATCCATTACCGCAAGTCAGCCGAGCCTACTCTATGATTTTGACAATAGAGAGACAGAAAAACATATCACAGAACCACGGAGAAGGAGGAGGCAACATGAACGTAGCATTGATGGCTAAGTCAGGAAGTTATAAAGAACTGAGAGTAGAGACAGTGGCAGCTCAAGCAATTACAACAGGAGAAAATTTAATCCCAGGAAAGAGGACAAGTATTGTGAACACTGTCACGAAAAAGGGCACACCATTGACACCTGCTTCAAACTACACGGAATACCAGATTGGTTCAAGGAGTTAAAGGAAAAAAGGAACAGAGAAAAGAGTCACCATGTTGCTGCCGTGATGGAGACACCCATTGACAATGGACCAGAGTCAACTGAGAAGGAGGTGGATATCAACGTACTTGCCCAACAAGTGAACGAACTAATGAGGTGCATGAGAGGTAAAGGTAACGCAGACACCAACCATGTTGCTTTTAGCAATTTTGCAGGTAAGAATCCATCTCTGCACAACTCAAATAGTGCTTCGTATAACAAAGGTTCATGGATAGTGGATTCAGGTGCATCTGCCCATATGTGTTCAGACATAAAATATTACTTCTGCATAAAACCCTCTACCCTGTCTGGTTATGTAACTCTGCCTGATGGAAATACTAAACCAGTAAACATCACAGGTAGCGTAAAACTAAGCCCTGAAATAACCATCAACAATGTCCTCCATGTGCCAACGTTTCATCACAATTTATTATCTGTACACAAGTTAGCATCTCAAAACAACCTAGCTACCATCTTTGTGTCTAACCGACTGTATTTGCAGGACCCATGGACTGATTATGTGGTGGCAATTTGCGAGGAGGAGGCAAGAATCTATAAACTTACACCACAACATTTTTTGCCGACCAAAACTTTAAAAGGTCTATCTTTGCATTTTTATTTAAACAATTCTGTTGTTTGTAATGTAACCAACGATGTTGATATTTGGCATCTACGTTTAGGACACGTATCCAAGAAAAAAATTATGCATATTCCTTGCATCAAATATTCCAAGTCCAATTTTTTATGCGATATCTGTCCCCTTGCCAAACAAACCAGAAAACCCTTTACAATACATTCCATAGCCACAAAAGAGCTTTCGAACTACTGCATGTCGACCTTTGGGGCCCATATCACACACCGAATTTAGATGGGTCAGAATACTTTGTTACCTTAGTGGATGACTTTACTCGAGCCACATGGACCATCTTGATCAAAACCAAAGACCAAACCTTGAGTGCCTTAATTCATTTCATAACCATGGTCGAAAAACAGTTTTCTAATCCGGTCCTTGCGATTAAGACCGACAATGGTAGTGAATTCATAAATACTTCATGCCGCGAGTACCTTGCATCAAAAGGAATAAACCACCAAAAAACATGTGTTTACACACCCCAACAAAATGGGGTTGTCTAACGAAAACATAAACATCTACTACAAGTAACCCGGGCCCTTCTATATCAGTCCAAATTACCCAAACACTACTGGGGGGAAGCCTTATTAACTTCAACCTACATCATAAATAGATTACCCACCAAAATCTTGTCCTGGGTATCCCCATATGAAAGATTATACAATAAAGCCCCCACATACGACCACATGAAAACCTTTGGGTGTATATGTTATGCAACCAATACCAAACCACACAAAGAAAAATTAGAACCTAGAGCCACCAAATGTATTTTTCTTGGATACGCGTCGGATAAACGAGGTTACAAATTACAGGATTTACAATCAAAACGCATCATAATAAATAGAGATGTTGTCTTTCATGAGACAAAGTTTTTACAACCACCAGCCCAACCCCAAAATATACCCATACCACAAATACCAATTCATTTTGACCAACAGGACCCATTCCCACATGAAACTACTCAACCCACTCACCACTTTACAACCAGCCCAACTATACCAAGCCCAACACCTGACTCTCAAACCCCACCTTTCCCAACTATAACAAGTACCCAAACATCGCTTGGCTCCACTACCGAAAGCTCCCCTTTTCCAACTAGCACCAACAGCCATCACTCTTCTAAAACTCCCATAGCTGATTCACCACCGCAACCTCTACGTATCAGCACCAGAACTCGTTCTCGACCCTCCTACCTTGACGATTACGTCTCCCTTGTAACACCCACTCCTCCTCTTACGCCTATTGCCACCGCCTCTTCAGTCCAGGTACCCACTGATCTGTTTCTTTCAAACACATACACCTCCTTCACCGCACATGTTTCTGCTGAATATGAACCTTTGTCATATGAAAGTGCTCGGCAGGACCCATTATGGGTAGAACCGATGGATGCAGAAATTGAAGCTTTGGAGCTTAATCACACATGGACCCCTACAGTATTACCAACCGGGAAAAGAGCTCTATCCACAAAATGGGTTTCTAAAATCAAGCGCAACTCCGATGGTTCTGTGGAAAGGAGAAAAGCCAGATTAGTCGTCAAGGGCTTCCATCAGACTGTCGGGATCGACTATTTTGATGTTTTCTCTCCTGTCGCCAAAAACACATCAGTAAGAATTTTACTCGCAGTCGCAGCTTCACTTAACTGGCCAGTACATCATTGCGACATAAACAATGCATACTTACATGGGCACATCGATGAAGAGATTTATTTGAAACCACCACCTGGCTACAACAAAGTTTTACCCAGCCAAGTCTTGAGGCTCCAAAAGTCTTTATATGGTCTTAAACAGGCAGGGCGACAATGGAACAAGGAACTCACCACCAAATTGACCAAGTTTGGTTTCCACCAATCCACATCCAATGCGTGCCTGTTCACAAAAGGTACTGGTGATAGCTTTCTTGCGTTAATCATATATGTAGATGATGTGTTAATTGCTGGTCCATCTGAGCTCTTGATATCTGCCGTGAAGTGTTTCCTACATAGTGAATTTACCATTAAAGATATGGGGAATGTGAAATATTTCATTGGAGTGGAAGTTGTGAGATTACCTGCAGGCATGATCCTCTCACAGAGGAAATATATATCAGATATTCTCAAAGATGCCCACCTCACTGATCTCAAATCAGCCACGGTCCCTATGCCACAGGGCACCAAGCTGACTATAGACGAGGGCGCTTTATTATCCGATCCAAAACGCTACAGAAAGATCATCGGACAACTTCTCTATCTCAATTTCACACGGCCCGACATCACTTTTCCAGTGCAACAACTAAGCCAATTTACTCATGAACCACGCCAACCACATTGGCATGCTTTGGTTCATGTTTTGAGGTATCTCAAAGGCTCCATACATAAGGGATTATTCTACCCAAGTCGAAATGGTGAACCACAACTCTCTGCATACTCTGACGCAGACTGGGCAGGATGCACCTTTTCTCGCAGATCATTGACCGGCTACTGTGTATTCCACGGTCATTCATTGATCTCATGGAAAACCAAAAAGCAAAGCACTGTTAGTCGCTCCTCAGCCGAAGCAGAGTACCGCAGTATGGCGAGCACATTATGCGAGCTTCGGTGGATCACCTACATTTGTCGTGATTTGCAAGTACCGGTAAAATTGCCTATCCCATTAAAATGCGACAACACTGCAGCTATTAATATTTCAGAGAACCCGGTCTTTCATGAGCGGACAAAACACCTCGACATCGATTGCCATCTCGTCCGCGATGCCGTTAAGGAAGGATTCCTCAACACCACTCACATCCCGTCCACACTAGAACTTGCCGATCCCTTCACCAAACCTTTGGCTGCCATAGTTTTTGACGACATGCTTCGCAAGTTAGGCCTCATAAACACGGCCCAACTTGTGGAGGGGGTGTCGGAACACTCGCCGAAACAACGTCCTCTGACACAGCAGCCAAATAACGCAACGCCACAGCAATCACGTACAATGTGCACAGAAAGGACAGTTAGTTACGATTTTTTGTCATTGTTTTTATTTCTGCAATACAGTATCATTTGTTTTCTTCTTCGCCGTTTGTATAAAAGACATGTACAGTAACATTTGTTTTGATATACAAAAACGAGAGTTTCCTCTCAAGTCCCCCTTTTACTACCGCTTACCATAGTCTTGCAAAGCTCAATCATATTTGAAGCTTGAGATTTCAGCTTGTTCGAGCTGAGGTAAAATTAATTGAGCCAGGCTAAACCAAAACAAAAATCTAAGAAAATTAAAATTTAAAAATAATAAAATTCATTAAACTTTTTGGTAGTTAAAAAGCTAATAAAATTCCATTGCAATTCAAATTCAAAAGCAACTAGATTGAACTCTACAAAATTTCCTGCTTCATCCTCCTATGCCAATCCTAAGTATCTTTTCTTTTGTCTTTGGAACTCATCTTCGAGAGTCCCAACATCAATAACCATGATGATGACTCATTATCTGATACCAATACTAAAAACGCACTAAAAAAGCAACCATAAATGCTAGAATTGTTAACAAAGTTTTTGCAATTACTTGTATAATTAGATATTCAGATCCATTTGATTTCCTTTATAATAATATGTTAAAATGCTCATTATCATCTATGGTCACAATATTTGCTTCAAGTATTTATCGAACTCCACCCTATTGTAAGAATTCTTCTTTTTTCCTTATGAATTCCTAAAAATAAAAACTTAAACTTCTAACTGTGTTTGATGATGATGTATCAACAAAAGTGAAAATAATACTAAACTACTGCAATCTAACTCTTTTTTGTTTAGGAATAAAAGAAATGCATTAAGACAATTCCCTACAGAATGCAAGGGAATGAGTTCATGGTATAGACATAGATAATCAGTTCAACATCCTACAAAATAAGAACACAAATGTAACTTAGGGGTCCGTAATAGTGTCAAAATAACTTGTTACAGGGATACATAAGCAACCAACAACATTAGCCAATTGACTTTAGTAGAAGGGGTTTTAAACAAAGATAGGCATGATTTATTTATGAATTTACCACTCGAGTTGAGGGTCTAAGTGATTGCATATTCATTCTCCAAATCATTTAGTTAAAGGAAGTGATTCACTAAAGAGTCAAAACTTCTAAAATTTCCACTCCATTCACCATTCCAGAATACTGAGGATACTTTGAGGTTTAATGGGATTTGTTTCTCAAATGATACATCTCTGGTATTCGTATAATGGGGCTTGATACAATAGTGCATATGATAAGTGTGAATTTCATCGTGTTTTAGGGCTTAGTTTGATATGTATTTAATTGTTAATTTAATTGTTTAGTATGTGTTTAGGTTAAAACTGTGTTAGTTTGTTAATTATTTATGTTTTAAGTGTTTTATGGGCTAGTACAAGTCTTTGAGCTTAATTATTATGTTTTTTTAGGTACCTTGATGTGTTTGTTAGTGTTTCAGGGTCAACATTGAAGAACAGAGAAATTTTGAAGACACTAAGGTCGAAACAACGGCCTGTGATCGTGGCACAACAAGTCACGATGGTGATAGAAACACCAGAGTTGGCCCACAATCGTCGTGACAAAAGCCTAGGACATAGCCAACGATCGTGTCCTGCTTGCCACAATCGTGACAGAAGGCTCGGATATGGCCCACGATCGTGACCTGCATCAGGCAGACGCATATACACTCAAAAACTTTAAGTTTCGAGGGATTTTTCAGACCTTTTGGACCTCGAAAAAAACTTAGGGCTGCTCAGAACACAAAAGCTATTTAAAGAATAAGACAAAGGGGGAGAGGGATCTTTTGCATCAGCCACTTTTGGAGAAACCCTAGAGAGAATTATTAAGAGATTGAGAAAGAGAAGAAGGAAGAGAGAAGTGGAGAAGAAGTCGACTAGACGTACTTCTCGGATTAGGAGTTTTTCGATGTCGTTGCCTCCCATCGTCCATTCAATTCGTATTTCCTGATATTTTTAGTTTTATTATTGTACAGAATTGGAATAACAGTTGATTGAATTTTTGAATGTTGATGATGTTTTAAACTCACTTTCGAGGTTTTATCTTTGATTTAATGAAATCTGATTGTTTGTGTTATTTGGATTTATTGTGATTTAATTCTGAACGTGCATAATTCGATAATAAACTGAGAGGGTGAATCGAATGAAAAATAATTAAATTGGGCTAACGAGAGTTAGGTGATTTAATAGAACAAGAATTAAAATCAAATCGGTAAATTGTGCGAAGAGAAATCTTCCATAGGTTTCCGATAGTTTATTAAACAACTTCAGATCTAATTAGGATTTTGGATAGGTTGTTAATTGAGAAATTGCAACTTCCATAATCTAATTAGAGTTTATAATTTAGAGTTAATGGTTATAACTCGAGAGATAGTAATCAACCCTAGGATCGTCTAGAACCAATATTTCGGTAATTCATAATCAATTAAGTTAGCATTAAAGATATGTAAAATTCCCTTTCTCTCAATAGGTAATTCTTTTAGGTTGATTCTTGAGTGTGTGTTGCAACTGCTAAATTATTAATATTTTCATCATTGATTCTTGAATTGATTTGCTTGATTGAATTGAATTCTTATTTTAGTTTTCTTACACTTTAAATTTGTGAATTATTCTGGCTTTAGATTTTAGGAATAGATTATCCCTCCTCGTGGGATCGACACCTAAGGTACTATGCGAATAAACCGTGTGCTTGCGAATTATCGAGGTTAATTAATTAAAACTGACACACATCGAAATAACCCGATCACTTCCTAATTCCATTAAAATCATGATGTTAAGCCCTAATAGTAAGCTAGTTGAGTCTGAAGCGCATAGATCATATCAATGAAGACTCTCAAGGAAAAGTTTACGTACCAACTAAGAAAAAATTTGACACTAAAGAAGCATATGAAGTACTAAGGAACCAAGGAAAATCATCCTCTACAACCTTTACTAATGGTCTAGATAATAGGAAGAATGGCATAGAAAAATATTTATAGATTCCGAAGCAGAGTACATTGCCTCTTCAGAAGCAGCAAAGGAAGTAGTTTGGATTAATAAGTTCATCGTGAAACTTGGAGTGGTTCCTAACATTGTTATCCCAGTACAATTGTATTGTGACAACAATGGTGTCATAGCGCAAGCAAAGGAACCAAGGTCTCGTCAGAAATCCAAACATACACTTAGGTGATACCATTTGATTAGAGAAATCAATGGCAGAAATGACGTCAAGATACAGAGAGTGCCTACTGATCAAATATTGTTGATCCTTTGACTAAGTTGATTCCCAAAAAGAGATATGATTCTCATGTACTTACCTATGGTATTAGATATAAAGGAAATTGGATTTAGTGTAAATGGGAGGTTATTAAAGAAGTGCTCTAAAGGAAATCGCCTTTAGCATTTATTGTACAAATTTTTATGATTAATAAAAAAGGCTTTTTCGTTAATTTGATGTTCATGTTCTTTATAAATTGATAGTATTCTTAACTCATATTAATGAAGTCTTTAATACATTACATAGCATGAAAAAAATCATGATGAGATCATAATAATGACATTCCTATCATGTGTAATTATGTCAGTGTCTAAATTATCTCTAGTTATAGGATTAATGAGACGAGACATCATTAATCCGGACAGACTAGCACATGTTATACTCCTTGATTAGATCAAGCAGTGGATCTCATAAGTTGTAAACATTAGTTGTTCAGAGTTAACATGTGGATGCTTGTTAAGCGTAGTAAGTACATTGGATGACCTGCCATGTGAAAATCATATGGATAATCTATTCTAGTGTCAATGATAGTCTCATCATAGCAATGGTGCAAATATCCTTAGACTTGAGGTGCTCAAGGATATCTTGGATATTGATCTTATACTTTGACTCCATTCCTCGTTACCTCTCACAGGTTGCTCATAGGGTGGTGATTGGGTACAGCTTGAGGTATTTGAAGGTAATTGAGTAGCCAATAAACCATTCACCACTCCTGATAGGAGGAGATGATACCCACGGCCTCTTGTCGGGTTATTACTTAGGAATCTCTAGCCAAAGTGGAAATTTCATGAAGATCAAGGACAAGAACTAACATCACTTAGGCTATATATGGCGTAGACAGTCTAGTGGGAGTTGATACTTTAACCATACTCTGAACCAAGTGGGGTATAGAATGGTGAAAGGACGTATTGCACGGGAACATTGTCTGTGGAAGGATTCGTAGTCAAATCACTGACTTTCCTATCAACTGGGGGTCATGATGTATTGCTAGATACCGTTCATGACTTGCTTGAATTAAGTGTTAATTCAAGTGGCCAATATAACCAGGAACCTAATGGGTCACACACATTGGAGATGCGAAGAATGAGTAAAATGGTTTTGGATGGGGATCTAAGATATGAGAGATGTATGACTAAGCTACAAAAGTGTGGTAGTTTAGGGTCATTTGGTTGTCAATCATATGACACATGTGAATCTTGCTTAATAAGCAAGATGACAAAATTATCCTTTAATAAGCAAAATGACAAAATTACCCTTTAAAGAAGGGGTGAATGTTTTCATGCTAAATTAAGTGGGATTAAAATCCACTTAATTCCCACTAACTCTCCATTTATGTTGGGGGTTAAAGGGAGGCCAAAGGGTATCAAAGACACTCCATTTTCATGCAAAAGTTGTAAGAAAACCAAGTGTCTTTTTATGAATTATTCACCATTTTTTAAAATACTCTCTCAAAGAACA
>JANZLY010000213.1:4886248-4896392 GCA_026770305.1 Erythroxylum gonoclados | reverse complement strand
AGAAGATACTTGGAGATCCAAAGACTTCAGGAAATGGCGGCATCTATTATTACTCTGAACGTGGTGATCATCTGATATATCTCACTTTGGAACTGAAGCTCAATGAAGTAAGAGGCAATTCAAGTGGTCCTGAGATTTTGAGGGAATATCTAAAATTTAAATTTTTATAAAATATTAAATAATAAAAAATATAATATTCATACTTTTATAATTTTTTAAATTACGCTCTCATAATTTCTTTTTTTGCAGATTTACAATTAATAATAAATAAATATTTTTAATAAATAGTTGATATTATTATCAGGTCAGCTGATATTATTATTTTAATAACACGCTAATTAAATCCACTATTTGCCGCTATTCGGCAAAAGACACCAAAAAAAGGGAGCTAGCGGCAGATATTATTCAAGAAGGAAGTGGATTGCTCCCCTTATCAAAGAATCAGTAACAAACTACAAGGAACGACCTTTGCAAATCATCGGACTACACGAACTGGGAAGCGAAGCTAAAGAGTTGCATTTATGGTGTGAAACCAAACATGCTTGCTAAAGTTGCCCTTCCTCCTCAATCTCTGCTAACCTTGAAGTCTTGTGCTCATGGCGATTGCTTCAGTCCCAGCATCCATGGATGGGCTTTATTGGACGTGAAAAGAAATAGAACTCAAAAGGTTGTGGCCGTAGTAAGCGATGGCGACCACGATTGGACTCGGATTGTGGATGATCAACCCAAGGTTCAGTCTTACCAGAACAAGGATGACGAGAACAAAGATGCTTCCTTAGGTGCTGTTTTCTTTTTCATTTGGTCTTTCTAGTTTATTCCACCTTATTTGAGATCTTATTGCTTTGGTTAAATGGTCACCCTACTCAATTTGTAGTCCATGGGAACACAGGGACTGAGAGTATGTCAGCAGTTGTGAGCACTAGGGGAGTAGCAGGAAGTTTTGGTAGATTGAAGGCACAAAAAATAAAAGATCTTGCCAGGAGAGCCTCTCAGATTAAGCAAAAGTTTAGAGAAATAAGGGATGGAGAAGCTTTACAGGATGCAAATCAACATGTGCTTACTAAAGTTGATGACTTTGTTGAACATGTGGAGGAAGTGGAGGAGAAGACTGCGCATTCCAGTGGATATGATCATCGAGTATCAAGAAATAGAGCGGGATTTTCAAGTCCTGAAGGTTTTAGAAGATGGGGCAAAGGTGGTTCTGTTTATAGCTACAGAAACAAATTGAATGACCCTTTGCAAGGGAGGAAAAAGTTTCAAGCTGAAAATGATTTCTTCAGTAGAAAATCTTTTAAAGAGTTAGGATGCAGTGAATTTATGATTGAATCTTTAAAAGGGCAGCTTATTCTGCGTCCTTCACATATACAGGTAGTTACACTGTTGGTTCTGTTAATCAAACTCTTGAACTATTGTGTCCTAGTGAAGAATTTTGCTTGGCTAACCCTTAGCAAAACAGAACGAAACATAGAAGTGAGCAATTTGACTTATATACTTGAGATTGTTGTGCTATATAATTTACTTCATATCATATACCCCAACTTTAGGTTAAAACAGATCATTCCTTATTATACACTATATACTGAGGAAAATGACCGACATGAAGGGGGACTGCCGTATTCCCTTTTTCTGGTTAGCTATATGGTACTTGTATTTTGTCCCCTTGGAAATGGTTATATTTTCTTAATATGTCTCTATGCCTGAACGCATGATGCTCTACTTGCCCTTTGGAATAAGCAATCTGAGAGATTTTGCTTTTATGTTACACACTCTAAATGTCTTTCCACATAATAACTGTGTTGGTTGCTAAGGTCCTACTTTTGTAAGTAGAAACTTGTCAATGAAGTTCATGTCAAGCCATCTAACTGTTTTTCTATTTCTTACATTTTTTGAAAGGAGAGACTCAGCTTTTGGGAAGATCTTGTGTTGTATGATTCTCGTCTTTGCAATGGTTTCCATTATGTAGAGCTGAAATTTTTTATGTTTCAATCTTGGTAACTACAGGCCATGACTTTCGGGCCCGTAATTATGGGTAAGAGCTGCATTATAGCAGATCAAAGTGGTTCAGGAAAGACACTGGCATATCTCATACCTGTGATTCAGCGTCTTAGGCAAGAAGAATTGCAAGGGCTGGGTGAAACCCCATCAAGAAGTCCTAAAGTACTTATAATGGTGCCAACTGCTGAGTTGGCTTCTCAGGTTAGCTGCTTTTACACTTGATTTAAGCAAACTGATACAATCTCTCTTTTCTTACTCGATGATGTTCAATAAGTCTTTTTTTCCCTTCAATTTGTCTGTTTCAGTTTATTTGTTTGTAACTTATTCCATGGTTACTGTCATTCTTCCTTGTTTCCTGCCTTTTTCTTTTACCTTTATATTAATTCAACTACTCTATGCATGCATGAAGTTTTGGTGCAAGCTTGTAAATGCAGATCAATGAATAACAAGTTTTCTAAGATTGCTTTTTATAGATGACAGGAAGAATTGCAATACCTCTTCATTACCCTCATCTTAGGGAAAAAAAGAAGAAACGTCACATTTTTTGCTTCTTCCACCTTGATGCATAATTAGGATTGCCTATGGAGTTTGTTTTTCAGAAACTATTAATGCCCTATCATAACAAAACCAGCATTCCCAAATGATGGTACTTTTATTTTCTTGTCAGATACTATGGTAAAGATGCTTCTGCATCAGCAGGGATTTGTTAAAATTGAAACATGCTTCTGTATCACTTTTGTTTCTAAAAGGTGACTGGGCTGTCTTTTTTTTTTTGGAAATGTGACTGGGCTGTCTTTGACAAACCATGATAGCTTTTTTTTTTTGGACGGCTTTTATATGGTGTCATTGGTGTGATTTTCTTCCTTCAGAGTTGGATAATTTGATTTAGAACATGAGAAACCAGATCCTAAGGTGGATTATTGGTCTGTTTGGTGCTTTCTTAATCCTTACTGTTGAGCGGCAGAGCCAAATTCTCAAGTATAATAAGTCTTTCTTTTGCTTGTGGCATTTAATACGGGAGTGGTAGTTGCTACCTGAAGCAAGGTATAACTGTTGCAGGTTTTGAGTAGTTGTCGGTCAATTTCGAAGTTTGGTGTTCCATTCCGGTCTATGGTTGTGACTGGTGGATTTCGACAGAGAACTCAGCTGGAAAATCTAGAACAGGGTGTTGATGTTTTAATAGCAACGCCTGGCCGTTTTATGTTTCTAATCAAAGAAGGCTTCTTGAGTTTAGCAACTCTCAAATGGTATACTATTTCCCACTGAAAACTGCATTTTTTTCATCTTGTGCTAAAGCCTATGTCACACAATGACTTAAAATGTGATTACTTATGTGATTTTTATGCATACTTTTGTATTAAGTATATCTAATGCTGACAGTGCAAGCATCATCTTCAGTGCCAGTTCTTATCATCTGGCACATTAGTTTTTACAGGAGAAAATTGAATATCATGTTTAACCCAAAGGCAGTGAGATTATTTTCTTCAAGTAGACCAATCTAATGGTAGTTGCCATATTTTAGGGCCAATATAAGTGTCAATGGTCAGAACATTACTGTGTTTTCCTTTTTATGTCATAGCCCATAAAATTTTCATTCTTGTTTCTTAACAACATGAACTGAGATAGTAAAAAGGAGGTCCCGGTGGGGGGAGAGAGAGAGAGTAAGTGTACTTGTACCCAGAAAGAAAGAGAAATTGTTGTGAGTGAACTTTAGGAAATATGAACTCATTTGCAATTTGCTGCTCAGTTGTCTGAAGCTACTGGTCTCTGTGGTTGGTGAGAAAGCATTTGACCATGTGCCATGTGAAGGCTATTGAATTTCATTCCAACATAACCAACGTATACGTTGGAGTGCTTATGCTAATCTCTTACTAGAAACTTTATACATGCTTTCACTTCTATTGCTTGCAATATGTACCCCAACATTGATATTTGAGTTTGACATGAACCTTGATTGCAGTGTAATTTTGGATGAGATAGATATACAATTCAGCAATGAGGACTTTGAAGTTGCACTGCAAAGCTTGATCAACTTGTCACCAGTTACTGCACAATATTTGTTTGTGACTGCAACTTTGCCACTTGACGTGTATAACAAGCTTATTGAGGTCTTTCCTGATTGTGAAATGATCATGGGACCTGGTATTCATCGTACAAGCACTGGGCTAACAGAGGTTAGGTTTCTTTTTTTTTTCCTGTCAAAGTATAATTCCCTCTTGTCCTACAACTCTCCCTTCTTTTGCCGGGTTTTATCAAGTGATTAATTTTCAATCAGGGAATGAGATAAATATCTCAAACTGGTGATAATATTAGCAAAAGATTTTAAGTCTGTAACAGGACCAGTGTCGTTTACCATCTTGTATGTTCAGGTTCTTGTAGATTGCAGTGGGGAAAATGAGACAGAAAAAACTCCGGAAAGTGCGTTCAACAATAAGAAAGCTGCTCTTCTGCAGCTAGTGGAGCAAAATTCTGTGTCGAAAACAATTGTTTTCTGTAATAAGGTAAATTTGTGCTTAATTTGAAAGAACTTGATTGTTTCCCTAGTTATTTGTTGGAATTAAAGTGATAGATGTTGGGTTGTAATATACAGATTGAGACATGCAGAAAAGTGGAGAATGTATTGAAACGTTTTGATAAGAAAGGTCATCATGTTCGAGTTCTCCCATTTCACGCTGCTCTGGCTCAAGAATCACGGCTTGCAAATATGAAAGAGTTCATGAATTCTTCGCCTGAAGAAGTCTCTTTGTTTTTGGTTTGTACTGACAGGTATTATCATAAACTTGAGCCTACTTATTTCTCATCTCTTATTCTTCCCAGATGAAGAATCCCATAACACATGCATATCCAAATATTCCTCCCAGCCGGTAACAAATTGTGAAACATATTTGTTGTGTTTCTGAAAATAACTACAGAGCATCACGTGGGATTGACTTTGCTGGTGTGGATCATGTTGTTCTCAATCCAATGTTCCATTCCAAAACTAAACATATAAAACATAAGTATTACTTCACTCGCAACTTGTTTAAAGAGGGAGTATTATGTTTGGAGAAGATTTTAGGTACAAAGAAGTCATGCTTAATAAATGTGTTGATATTAGAAAACTGAAGTTGTACAAAACCTTAGTTGGCCTTCATGGTTGATGATGGAAATGTTGTCACGTTAGGTGCTCGAAAGTTGTTCAAGTTGTATGGGTAGGATGTTGTTTCTCGGTCCGAGCATCAGTCTCCAAGTGGGAGATTGTTAGGATGTAGAGCCTGATGAGAATATCTTGTTCCCTTGTATTGCTAAGAGTTGTGTTTTATTTATAGCAAAAAATAATATGAGATATGAAAAGTTAATTAGTATTTTAGTATGGATAGGACTTTGTTTCCATATTTATTGTAGTGATATTGAAGGTTTTCAAAATATAAGGAGGTTTAATATTTTGTCATTGTACATTACAAGACAAGAGAGAATAAAATTTCTAACACAAATGTGGATGCTGACCCATTGCTAAACCAGGTAATAATTTTTTTTTTCTTACAAAAGCCTTCCACAAATTCTATTACGAGGGGAATAACATCAAATAGGAGAATTATTAAAGGACAAAGCGATAGCTCTTCTTTTAAACTTAGTAGTTCGACCAACTCCTTTTCTTATAATTTGCTGAATTCGGAATCATCATTTGATTAATTTCTCATAGTTTGCCGTCTCGCCACATTAATGGTTTCATATATATATTGCTATTACTATATCAGCTAACTCCGGCCCGTCTTGCCACATTAATGGCTACATCAGCTTAGTCCATTAACTTTATATTGCTTTTACTACATTAACCTTGAGTGTATTTCCACCTCACCCATATTTAAACCATCTCTTCTCACGAGTCACGCCGATCTTTTTATTCATAACATTGAGCAACGAAACGATAGATAAAACTCCAAAACTTCTTGTAATATTTTTAATTAAAATAAGCTCTCCCTCCGAAACTTAAACTCCATCTATAAATAAGCTTGGATCTGTACTCTGGTCGGTAGGCTCAAAAGAACAAACTCCAAAAGCCTTTTGACATTATGTGGGTAAGAACATTCGTAGCACTCGCACCCATCGTCTTCCTGGTTTACATGCTTGTCCCTTTGTCGTCAACGTCAGCTATCTCCATTGATAGCATCAATGTGTGGCCGAAGCCAAGAAACATGTCATGGCCGAACCCACTGGCCACTCGCCTCTCCACCCGCTTCCTCATCATGGCCCCCGATCACCCCTACCTTGCCGCCGCCGTCTTCCGCTACTCCCGCCAAGTCCTTAATGAACACTACCACCCCCTCGTGCCTCCTGTCGTCAACATCTCCACGTCCTCCCCTCCCCTCAAGACCCTCGCCATATCCGTCGCCGACCTTGCCTCCTCTCTCCACCACGGCGTTGACGAGTCTTACACCCTCACCATACCCAATTTCGGAGCCATCGCCACACTGATGGCGGAGACCGTGTGGGGCGCCATGAGAGGCTTGGAGACATTTTCTCAGCTCGTCTGGGCCAACCCTTCGCTTGTCCCACGTGGGCTTTATATCTGGGACTCCCCTTTGTTCTTACATCGTGGGTTGATGCTGGATACTTCTAGGAATTACTATGCTGTAGAGGATATTATGAGGACCATTGGAGCTATGAGTGCTAATAAGATGAATGTGTTTCATTGGCACATTACCGACTCTCATTCGTTTCCTTTGCTACTTCCTTCGGAACCTGATCTTGCTGTTAAAGGGTCTTACGGGAGTAGTATGCAGTACTCGCCGGATGATGTTGCTAAGATTGTGAAGTTCGGTTTGGAACATGGTGTCAGAGTCCTGCCGGAAATCGATTCTCCTGGTTAGTTACTTACGCTTGTGATTGTTTAGATACTAACTACTAATAGGCAATTGGATCGTCTGATTCTAAAGCCATGAGATTAATAATGGCGAACATGCGTGTGAGTGAAAAATGACTTGGAAGAGTAATGCCTCGCGGATTCCCCTAGATCCCATATTGCAGTCTGCAGGTGTGCGTAAGGGTGTGGATTGTGAGGTCAGAACAGACACTTCTACATGTCTTCTAGATACATGGACTACTGGTCACTTAGTGTGCAAGTAATATTTATGAAACCATAAAAACAATGTTTGATTGCATCCTACCTGCAAAATTGTTCCGTTTGAAGTTCATTCCCGTTGGTTTAGAGGGAGAAGGGGTTAGTGAAATATAACTTGGGATACAGGATATCCTGGTTTCTTTGATGCAACGTCAAGATAGTCATCTGTTCCTTCGTGTCTTATTTTAGGTAGTAATAGCTTCAGTCCGGAAGCAACAACATTATAAAAACTTGCTCCACGCAAACAATGGTTTCCTGTTTTAAACATAATCAAGTCTGTACACACAAAAGACGCAGCATCGCTGATTGAAGTAACTTACAAATTCTTGTACCCTCCAGCTGTCCTCCTTTCTCCCTTTACTTCTCAGTAATTGATGAGTCTACTTTAAAAGATGTCTTGGACGTGGTTTTTTTGGTTCTCACTTTCTTTATTAAATAAAGTTTCTATCTTTTGAAAAATTTCAATTATGTTCAAGTCTTTTATGAGGAATGAAATACAGAATTAAGATTTTTTATTGAGTCAACTACTTATGTAATCTTATGAGTCAAAGATCAAAAGAATCATACTTTTGCGCTACAAGTAAAATTGTGGAATCAGAACTGATGATGGCCTAAAGAGGTATTTTAGTTTGGTAATGAGACCCTAGGCAATATGGCTAGGTACCATTATGGAGCAGGAGGTGACACCAAGACAACTATTCTATTGATAGGTAAGTTCACGTCTTATGGCTGTGGTAATCTATGTAGTAGGACGTTACGAAAAGAATGCTTGAAATTGATCTGTATGTGCAATTTAGAGTCATAAGAGGGCGGAGAAAGATCAAACAGCTAATCTCTGATGAAGGAATTATATCAACAGAGCCCTGGTTAAGATGATGGAATCAATCAATCTGTTCTACTTTCTTCTTGACTTTTATTAATGTTGCATCATCCTTACATTTGCTTTTTTCATGGTCATAAGACTATGTGAATGGCCCGAGTTATAATACATTTGGCAAATTCTTTACAGGACACACAGGATCATGGGCTGCAGCCTACCCCGATATTGTGGCATGTGCAAACATGTTCTGGTGGCCAGCTGGGAGTGATTGGTCTGACCGGCTTGCTTCTGAACCAGGAACTGGGCACCTAAACCCCTTGAACCCGAAAACCTATCACATACTAAAAAATGTCATCAATGATATTGTCACCTTATTTCCTGAACCTTTTTACCATGGTGGTGCCGATGAGATCATAGCAGGTTGTTGGAAGAGTGATCCTGATATTCAGTCATTTCTGTCGAACAATGGAACCCTTAGTCAGCTCCTTGAGATATTTGTCAAATCCACATTGCCTTACATTGTATCTCTCAATCGCACAGTGGTTTACTGGGAAGACGTTTTGTTGGATGACAATGTTAAAGTGGATGCTGCAGTTCTTCCTCCTGAACATACTATCCTACAAACATGGAATAATGGCCCAAACAATACAAAACTGATTGTGTCGTCTGGTTACCGGACCATTGTCTCATCCTCTGAATTCTATTATCTAGATTGTGGGCATGGTGACTTTCTTGGGAATGACAGTCAGTATGATCAATCACCAAGAAGAAGCGATAAAGACAATGGCGGATCATGGTGTGGACCCTTCAAAACCTGGCAAACCATATATAATTATGACATCACATATGGCCTGACTGAAGAGGAGGCCAGATTGGTGCTAGGGGGTGAGGTGGCACTGTGGTCAGAGCAAGCAGATTCAACAGTTCTTGATCAGCGGATATGGCCAAGAACATCTGCAATGGCCGAGACCTTGTGGTCTGGAAATCGGGATGAGAAAGGGATGAAGAGATATGCGGAGGCCACAGATCGTCTGAATGAATGGAGATACAGAATGGTGGGTCGAGGAATAAGGGCTGAACCTCTTCAACCACTTTGGTGCATCAGGAATTCAGGCATGTGCAATACAGTTAATCCCTTTGCTTAGTGCACGGTCAGCTTGGAAGTGGATAAAGAAAGATGTTGTTTTAAAGGTTTTAAAAAGGAAATAGATGCGATGACTATGTGATTTGTTTTACCATGTGATTCTCAGATGTAAATCAGAAGACTCGTAACTTTGAATACAGTTAAGAAGTGCAATATAAAAATTACATCTTGAGAGCTTGTTCTTAAAGAAACCTAGTCGTAGTATTTTTCTATGGGACGCAGAAGCAGAAGAAGATGATACTTTCAGGATGATATATTGGTACGGCTAACCATACAGTCTTAGCATAGAGCCCATTCATAGGATGAACTTTCCTTGTTACGCCTTTTGATTTCATATTCCATGTCATGCTTGAAACCCCAAACATGATTAAACTCAGTAATAACTAATAATAACTCGGATATGCTGTTGAAGATTAGCTCAAAATTGGTATTAATCAAGTTTAGAAAGGGCACACCATATATTTGAATCACCTTTTTCCTCTACATTAATGGTATAAAAGTAGGTGAGTTCTTTGGTTTGATTAGTGACGAGAAAATTAAACACTAATGAGTGAAACAAACATCAAAGTGAGGAGCAAAAGCTAAGAGAGGGACATGATTGATTATGAAAAATCTGTAACTATGTCACAGCTTTCACTTCTTATGTTTACTGGAGAGTGTTATGAGTTCTGGGACATCAAAACGAAGACTATATTCAAGTCTCAAGATTATTGTGGCCCAATAGAAAATGATTATGCAGATTTTGATGGAGAAGTCAGATGAGAGGAAGTTGAAAGAACTCCAAAGCAATGTTCCACATTTAACAAGCAGTAGATGAGACTATTTTTCATGAATTTGAGCAGCTAAAACCTCAGAAGAATTTTGCATAAATGGGTTCTAATTCTTTGAAGGGAGTTACCATGGAACTTCAAAATGTCCCAACTTTTCATTATTGTTCATGAAAACTAACTGTATGTGCCAGGTCTTTTTGTAAAAACATGATCTTTATGAGATAAATCCAAGTTGATATTCATAACTTTAAGATCTTGAATAAACAATTGTTATAAATTATATGAGTGTATCTTTATGAGATAAATCCAAGTTG
>JANZLY010000213.1:4860659-4874841 GCA_026770305.1 Erythroxylum gonoclados | reverse complement strand
CCGATCTTGAAGCTTTTGTTGAACAGTTCAAAATAGTCCACCGTGAACTCAAAGATTTCTTCAATGCTGGAAGGTTTGATTAACACTAAAATGTTATTAAAATTTTAGTTGGTGGTGGACCCTAGCTTAAACCCTGTTTTTAACTTGAAATTTATGAAGTTTTATGCAGCTTTCATGTTTGTGAAATTGAACATCTCTTTACTTTATTATATCGCGAATATACATTTACTCAGACTCTCAGAGCTTCTCTCTGTGCAGTCTTGCTGAACAGCTTGAGTCGATTAGGGAATCCTTGGATGAAAGAGGTATTTCGGCTCTGACACTTTTCTTGGACTGCAAAAAGGTAACTATGTTCTCCTTGATTCTATTTTCTCTTTCTGGTTGGCTTCCTTAATTCTGTCATATGATACACAGTGTAATGATAAATTGATTTAACATTGAGGATAAAAATCAACAGTAATATGCGAAAATACGTAGTCTCTAATTACACTTGCTGCTACATATCCAAGAGAATTTTTATTGTTTCTTTAACTTTGCTTCTGCATTGACTTTAATGTGGACTCTCCAGACGCAGCGCTATGTATCTCATTTATTGGTTTCTATACTTCTCAAAGCTTCAATTCCTTCAAAACTATTTGATAGGTTGCAAAAGTTATATTTTGATGCTTCAAATTATGATGTGATTGGGCAATTCTTTTTTCTTCACTTCTCTCCTTTTATATTCTTTCTCCAGATGGTAGATGCCTTCCACAGTTTTCCTTTTTTTCTTTCTTCCATTTCTCTAGTTACATTTGTCTGGCTAGTTTTACTTGAAATCGGCCATTGTGCTCAAATTTATTTATTCTGTTTTCTTTATCAATCGATGGGAGGATATGTAAATTTCAGAATATGGATAGCATTGGAGACTCGAATAATACTTTTGAGTTGATGAAAACCATGAGATCCTTGAATGCATTAAGAGATGTAATTGTAAAAGGTCTTGAAAGTGGTTTGAGAAATTATGCTCCTGATTCTGCAATAGCTATGCGTCAAAAGGTGAGATTATTTCACTTTAGATACTTGCAATTCAATCAAACTAGGGAAAAAGTCAGAATTTGATATCTGCTACCTCTGATTCCATTTTTCTGCTTCTTTGGGTTTGGGTGTTTTTTACAGTGGCGACTTTGTGAAATTGGCCTTGAAGACTATTCTTTTGTTCTTTTAAGCAGGTATAAACAAGTTTGTCTTATCTTAATTGAGACACTCGTTTAAGTGTCCAGATTGTAATCTGGTTCTAAGAACTTGATTATATGTTTTTCACTGTGTAATGAGACATAAATGACTTTTACTATGGCTCTCCGAGGCTTGCTGAATTTGAGACCACAGTCGACATATTTGAGACCAGTGAGGAAACCCTGTGAATCATGTTATACTCAAAGAAAGACCTATGCTAGAGACTAAAAGGATGCATAACCTGCATCAAGCACAAAATTGAATATCATTATTCCAGCCACCATGAAATTGTTATAGGTTCCATTACCTCCTAAATTTGTAGAATATTGGATCAACTCCTGATTAAACTACACTCTTTCAAACTGAAGAAAGATAAACATAAGATTATATGGTCTAATCTAGATGACAGTCCCCTATGCTGAATATGTCAATCTTACGCGTTCTTGATCTGCTTCGCATTTGGATCGAGATCTAATTCTTTTTTGCATATCCATATCTTCTATAGTGTTAAACTTATATATTTTCAAGATCTCTTACCATCAGTATTTATTCATGAGCTGAATTTCTTTTGTATAGATTTATCAATGCACTTGAAGCTGCAGGAGGGGCTAAGTGGCTGTCAGACAATGTGGAATCAAAAAATGTAAGCTCTTGGAATGATCCACTTGGTGCCCTGACAATTGGTGTGCGTCAGCTAGGTCTATCTGGTTGGAAGCCTGAAGAATGTGTGGTGATTGGAAACGAGCTTCTTGCCTGGCAAGAGAAAGGTCTCTTTGAAAGGGAAGGTACCCTTCTTGTCCTTTGCCTCCTACAGTCTTGAGACATTGAACACACATAGCGAGGACATTATCCATATACCACACTTGTTGGCCTCCTGTTGTTTGTTCAGGGAGCGAAGATGGAAAGATAATTTGGGCATTGAGGTTCAAAGCTACTCTCGATCGTGCAAGAAGGCTAACTGAGGAATATTCTGAAGCACTTCTTCAAATGTTTCCACAAAAAGTGCAGGTATAAAAAGTTGTGAAAACCAAAACCGCTTTCATTTGTGCTGTGCCTTATAGTTTAGATTTGGCTTTCTTGGTTGACGAAGCATTGGTGCTCTTATTCTATTTATCCCTGATGGTTGGTTGTTTATTTTGACATTATTATCTTCTGTAATATGTGTATTTCTTCATATCTAGTAGTGGTTTACTGGCATTTTTGTAAAGTTGTGTAGAAAATGTCATTATTAACATTTTCTCCTGGACCTTGGCAGTTGTTAGGTAAAGCTTTTGGAATTCCTGAGAACAGTGTAAGAACGTATGCTGAAGCTGAGATTCGTGCCGGGTGTGTTTGAACTTTAACTTTCGCAATGATAAGTTGTTTACTGCTAGAGATTGATTTTTAACTGTATCTGATATGGGAATGCCATGTATAGGGTCATTTTCCAGGTTTCAAAAATGTGTACTCTGCTTCTCAAAGCTGTTCGAAGCTTACTCGGTTCTCAAGGTTGGGATGTTCTGGTCTCTGGAGCTGCTTCTGGCACATTGGTTCCGGTACCTTCAACACATTTTAAGTCATGGACCTTGAATGATTAATAGCAACAGTAGTGGTTATGTCGTTCCTCATTTTTGGTCTTCCTTAAATTGATGAGCTGCATACAATGGGAGTCATACATATGTATCACAACCAGTTTAGCAACTGCCTTAGTTCACATAGAGCCACAAGACTATTAACTGATCCTTTTGCATCTGTAAACTCTCAACATGACGTGTAATTGATTTGTTGCACCAGCAATTATCCTTTCTGTAGTCCCAATCCCTGTGTTTCCTTTCTATAAAAAGAAACAATAGTAAAGTACTTTCAAACATATGCACTTATGTATTTATAAGTATTTCTTACATATAAGAATAATCAGTCTGATTCAAAATTCTTCCTTTTTGTAGGTAAAGAGCATTGTGCCTGGATCATTGCCATCTGCTGCAAAAGGACCTGTTATTCTTTTGGTCAACAAAGCTGATGGAGATGAGGAGGTTTTCATGTCTTGCTCTTTTTGTATTTCCATTATAGTTTTTGCATATTGAGGCAACAGATTCACATGGTTAATATGTAATGCAGGTAACAGCTGCTGGTAGAAACATAGTTGGAGTTGTGTTACTGCAAGAACTACCTCACTTATCCCATCTTGGTGTCAGGGCCCGGCAGGTAAGTCCCGTGCTAAGAAAGCCTACTTGTATTATCAGCACGTGTTAACTAAGACTAGAATTGAACGTGTTTTTGTAGGAGAGGGTTGTCTTCGTGGCATGCGAAGATGATGATGTGGTTGCTGATATACAAAGGCTTGCAGGAAAATACGTGAGGTTGTTTGGCCTCTAGATATCTCAGAACACAATTCTGTTTGTTCATTGGAGTATTCCTGATATTCATTTGGATGATTGGAAGTCTATCTGTCAATCTCACATCTTGATCTGCTTTCGTTGTCCCCTTGTTTGTTTGATACCCTCAGGTTAGAAGCTTCAACAAGTGGTGTAAATCTATCTCTTTCTGCATCAGATGATACCCCTAACTATTTAGATGTTAAGGATCTTCCTGGGACTGCCTCATCTGCAGTTGAAGCCTCTGGTCATCATGATCCATCATCGTCTGCAATTAAGGCTCCCTACACATTTGAGGTTTAAATTCATTTACTTATCACTTCAATATGGAAAAAAGCTTTTGTTACAGCCATGTTTCATTGAAATGCAACATAATCCGTTAAAATTGACAAAGCCCTCAATTTGAACAAGGGCGGCTCAACTGGAGGTGTTGTAATGCTTGTCGATGCAGATGCATTGACATCAGGTGCAAAGGCTGCTGCTTGTGGTCAGCTAGCTTCTTTGGCTCTTGTTTCAAATAAAGGTAATGCTACAGGACCTTGCAATGTGCAACTTTGTGATAAATGAAGGTAAATACAGTGGCTTGCAATGTTGGCAAGAGCGCTTTCTCTCTCTTTTGAGAATAATCCTCATGTTAAAATTCTCATTGGTTGACCATAGAGTTAAACCATCATTGATCAACTTTTTCTTTCCGTGCATACTTGAGACTGAACTTACTTGCAAAGTATCATTGCTCACATGTGATACATCTTTTTATAGTAAGATTACAATTCATTATAGGGTACATTACTTCAAATATCTTGAACCATGCGCAGAATATTAAATATATAACAACTTTTATTTTTTAATACTAGATATCACGACCTATAAAAAGATGCATATTTGTGTATCCTAGTTGGCGACAAAGCTTAACTATGATAAATTGTTACCCTTCTAAAAACTTTAACAATTGAAATTTTGACATGAAATTTTGTTCAAGTGTTTAGAATAATCCAATAAAATTTCAGTAAAAGTTTGAAAAATGAGTATATTATTTTTTATGATCTTTTAAAGGTCAAAATTTGAAAAATCATAAAAAAAGGTCAAAAAGTCGCCATAGTTTATAAGTTGCTTCAAAAAAATGTTGAACATCATGAAAAAATGTCTATTTAAGCACTAATGAGTTTTGTCACTAACATTGTTATAGTGGAGTCTATATTTATGTATTTTTTATAAGTCGTAATATGTAGTATTACAAAATAAAAGTTGTGATATATTTGATAAATTACTAAAAATTCAGCATATTCAACACAATTTATCTTTCATTTTAATCAAAAAAGTATTTCAAACACATGTTTTAATTTCAAATAATTCATCCATATGCTTGAGTTAATATTTGGTCCATACTTGGGCCTCATTTAGCAGGTTAAAAATTTTGGGTAGAAAGGGTTTGTGAAATAATATTAGAGCCTTTATGACGAGGAAGTCTCAAGTTGAAATCATGATGCCCTTGTTTGTATGGTGGGTTTTTGATGGTTTGTCCACTCTTTCTCCCTAATTGACTTTTGAGTGAAGGCACTTCTCAGAGTGTTGTATGTGATTCTTCATACTAAACATAGTTGTCAAGTGCGATGAACTGAAGCATAATTTAGGTGAGAAATTGTGAGTTATCATTTCTTTCGACAGAGAGAAGTTGATCTACAGAGGGAAATCTGATTTATGGAGTATTGTTTACAGAGAAAGAGAGAGAGGAGGAATGGTGGATAAATACATTCTCCTTAATATGGTTCAAAGAGTTTCAACCTTTCGAGTGACATATGAGGGATATGCAATCCCACCAGCTATTAATTACTTGTCTAGCTGATGCATAACGAGGTAATCAAGCGCAAAATATAGCTGTTGTGGGCTGAGTGATAAACAAATACATGCTTTGTTTATAAAGTCAGAAAATTTTAGTCTTGAACTAAGAGTTTCTTTCAATATAGTCTACTACTACAGCACTCAGTACGAGTACATCTTTTTCATATTCTCCCTAATCCAAGGTATGATGGATTTTGTAAATTTTTGTGTTGTTACATGATTTGTACTTCCGTGTTTCAATACTTTGCTCCAGTATAACAAATCTGTGGAAATATTAAATGGTCACAGGACTTTGAATGTAGTAGCAATTTAGAGAATATTTTAGCAGCATAAAGGGTGTTGTGATGCAATTAAACTCTGTCACAGTTTGAAGAAATTACTAATAGATATGATTTGGTGCTCGATTATTTCATGTGTTTGGTCTTGACAGCCTTCATATTTTGCTTCTAAAATGTCAGTTTACAGTGACCAAGGGGTGCCTGCATCATTTAAAGTGCCTAAGGGAGTAGTTATACCATTTGGTTCTATGCAATTGGCTTTGGATCGTAGCAAATCAATGGAAACATTCTGGTCCTTTCTGGAGCAGCTAGAAACAGCTCAACTGGAAAGTGGTGAACTGGACAATCTGTGTTCCCAACTCCAGAAGTTAATATGTTCTTTGCAACCCGAGAAAGATGTGATTGATGCCATAGGACAAATTTTTCCAAGTGATGCTCATTTGATTGTACGTTCAAGTGCCAACGTCGAGGACTTGGCTGGGTTATCTGCCGCTGGACTCTATGAATCAATTCCTAACGTTAGCCCATCAAACCCAACTATATTTGGAACTGCTGTGAGCCAAGTATGGGCATCTCTTTACACAAGGAGAGCAGTTTTAAGCCGTCGAGCTGCTGGTGTCTCTCAGAAGGATGCTGCAATGGCTGTTTTGGTGCAAGAAATGCTTTCTCCAGATCTCTCATTTGTGCTCCACACACTCAGTCCAACTGACCACGACCACAATACTGTTGAGGCAGAGATTGCTCCAGGGCTTGGTGAAACATTAGCTTCTGGCACTCGAGGCACTCCATGGCGTCTTTCGTCTGGGAAGTTCAATGGGAATGTGCGGACATTGGCTTTTGCAAATTTTAGCGAGGAAATGCTAGTGTCTGCTGCAGGTCCTGCTGATGGAGAAGTCATCCGTCACACTGTAGACTACAGCAAGAGACGATTAACTGTTGACCCTATATTCCGCAGGCAGCTGGGGGAACGACTTTGTGCAGTTGGCTTTTTCCTAGAAAGAAAATTTGGCGGCCCACAGGATGTAGAAGGGTGTATGGTTGGAAACGATATCTACATTGTTCAGACACGTCCTCAACCTCATTAGAAGTTTATCTGAAACTGCACTTGAAGATTTGCCACATAATGCTGAAACTGGACTCTCCATATTTAGTGCAAGCGCGAGCATTATCTGCAGTTGTTAGCCATCTCTCTGTAACCATCATGTATCCTGAGAAGTTGGTTGCAGGGAGATCATTGCCCTTAGTACTGGAAGCTAAGCGTTTATTGTGTGGTTACTGATTTCTATCTATGCCAGCATTTTAAGTGGTTTCAATTGCTTCTGCAAGGACTTAGTTCTGTTAACGTTTCCAGTGTCAGTAAGGCAACTAATAATCGAGCATCGATGAAGAATGCCATTTCACAGACTACTTAATGCCAATAAAAATAAGTTGAAGTTGCTTTGTTGCATACTCGTATGATTTCAAAGGCTACCATGATTTCTCATTCTTTTGAATTCCATCTATGATGTATTGGATTAGTTTGGTAAATTGGCAAATTAATCTTCCAAATTGTAACAAAATTGAGTCCCTTTTCTGATATCTTTAGCAATGCAATCATCAGCAGTACCTACTTAAAGAAGAGCCAGATTCCTTGAGTTATTCAAAAACTTCCTAAATTGCAGTCACTGACTAAAAATAGAAGCATAATTAATTACTTTATACTCGGGATTCATTACTTGAAACACAAAAGAAACAATAATGTCAACTTTCTTCGAGCTCTCCCCTATGACACTTAAAAAGAGTCGGAAAAGAATTTACAAATGAGCAAAGTACAGAACAGACAAAAACCAATCCTATTCCACTTTACAAACATGATAATTTAGGGGTAATCCAACAGTGCAAACTTTACATGCAAACCAATTTTACCACCATCTGTGACTAGCTTGGCAGCTGTGACAAGCCAATGTCCTGGAGCATCATGTGGACCGCGCACCACCTCAGCCGTCTCCACATATTTAAGCAGCTTTCCAGAGAGAACAGGAACGGGAGGACCATCCGGGTACACACCAGAGTTGAGAGTTGCTGGAGCCTGCTTTTCTGGCACCCCAACACTATGCCGAGTAAATGTGAAAGTTGTGCTCAGGTTTGTGAGAAAACTTGACTTGTGAGTTCCTTCTGGTGCAGCAGCCCACTCTGTCTTCCTGATACTGCAGTTCGGCAGGTTCTTGAATAGTAAACGGAGGTGAAGTACTACATTTGGCCACTTCCCTTTACTCAGTAGCTGTGCACCACTCACAATAAAAACACCGGTTGTGTCCTGCATCCAGTTAGGATCATGCTTAACAACAGATGTGCAAACTTTTGAATATCTCTTCCATCGAACTGCTTCCAAGAATTGCTCGCTAGATTTGTAGTCGTCAGAGCCTCGCCACTGGCAGGGCCTGCATATGGTAGTGTTTGCAGATGGAATGGTCATGATGTTTGGAGGGCTTGAAAGATGCTGTAAATGCAGTGCCAGTCGATTGCATTTCTTACCTTCTAATAATAATCGTAGGCCGACCACAGGCTTTTGATCACTTGAAACCTAAAAAGGAAGAAATCTAATATAATTCACACAGAAAACCCCATAAACTACTTGCACAGATTGCAGAAGCTATGCATCCTTAATAAGGAGAGGTAACAATTCTAGATGAACATGAAACCTGACTAATCACAAGAACTACAGAAAAAGGTGTGCCTTTCATATTTTATCCTTTTTGTACTCAGATTATTGACAAGGCATATTACTGCCTAGGAACGTGATCTATGTACAGTAGTAGTTGAAATATATTTATCAAGTGCAATGCAAGTATTGCAGTACCTGGGCGGAGCTAACATGAATTTTAGGACCCAAAAAGCTAAATCGAAGTGAAGGGCAGGAGTTTTTTCTTTGATGTCGTAGAGGTAGCTCGCAAAACATGGGCGACCATTGCTTTGGAACTTGAAACTCCAAGAAATATTGTAGATCCTCCGGAACAGGCTTATCTGGACACAGAATAAATCAGAGAGATGCAATTTCCTTGTTTGCATAAAGACAGACCTCAGAACACAAGCACATATGTTCTTCATGCAGGTATTAAAAATGCACATAAAATATGAAATAAATTAATAAGTGATGTCCGAGAGAGCATTCTATTTTGTGCAACTAATCACATAAAACCTAATGTCAAGAGTCCTAGATAATCTGTATCAAATTTTATGAAATTGCAGTTCAAGTTAACAACTTGGTACTTTTATATGCAGGCTGGCTCAAGTAGTGTGGAACCTCTGCTACTCAACTAACTTTTATTTTTAATAGGTAAACTGCTCAACAGCATTGTCCCCCCCAAAAAGGTACGTGGTTTGGTAAGAAAGAATGAATGATACTATCCCAACTTTTGATGGTGATTGAAGTAGGAATTAAGTTAAGCTCTTCCAAAGAGGGTAATGAGATATTCCCATGTAAAATCCCCATTACTATCTAAAATCACCATTACTGTCTAACATCACCATTAACCATCTCCCACACCCCCCATGAAATCATCAGCTTCCACCTGAGATCAACCACCCCCAACTTCCAGCCTTCAACTATCACTCTCAGAAGCACTCTCCAGGAACCAGTATCAGTCACATTTCACCACCCTGTGATTACCACCTCCAACACAAGCCAAACAACATGACCAGTAATAACTCAGTAATGATGCCAATGCTCCCCATGCTAATGCAAATCTTGATTCATATACCAAACATAACATCTGCAAATTCAATGTCTTATCAAAGAAGCTATAAGATGGTCTCAATAAGATGACAGCAATTTGATAGCCAAATCTCCAGAGCGTGACTGCAAACCGGAAATATTTTCAAGAGTTAGGCATAGGAGCACTTACATCGCAAATACAAGTTGATTGCATGGCTAAGATAACCACTGCCTGGAACACCAGTAAGAAGAGAAGTAATAGGCACAAACTTAAAGAGAATTGCTTCTGGTTTGGCAGGCACTGTTTGCAGCCAACTGGAATGATTATGTGAGAAAACATCCCCTCCTCGCTTAGAACAAACAATTGTGAGCCCCTGTTCAAGAATGTGAAGGAAATATTATGCCAATGAAGGCTTACAGTTGTCAGTTGAAAGCCAATATAATATCCCAAAAATACTTGACTCACATCCTTGCTTGATGTTTCTGTAATGCTGGTCAATTGGAGGGTGTTGGACTGCAGAATGCGACTGAAAACTTCTGGAACCTATGAAGTAAATTGTCTTATTCATCAACCACTGTTAACTAAATAGAAAATTCAGAGAATAATGATAGATGCAAATACCTTCTGTTTGTCATTTCTTGCATTCCTCTGAAGTAAGGAAGGACTTCGTCTGTCTGAAAATAAGAAATCTCCAAGATCCTCCAAATGCCTTCTGAGCTCGGCTGGGGGAATTGGTGAAGATGGTTTCTGTCTAACACAAATCAGATCTTGACCACCAACAGCCAAACCTACAATTATATGTGTGCCATATGTGCGGATGAACCTGCCTAATAAAACTAGTCAGAATCCATGTAGCGCAACAATCCAAAATATTAATCACTTAAATGAATAGGACCAAGTAAACTACCGAATGGACATTAATGACGAGAGAAAAATAAGAGAGGAAAAACTGAGACCCACATATGTACAGCTTAAAAATGACTGAGGTTTACTGAGTGGGTAAAATGTAGTTAAGAGGGAATATATTCTAGAAACTCTTCGTTGGATTGTAACTAATTCATATTGCAAAAAATGAACAATAGGATGCATCTAAGGTAAGTAAGAACGAAATTATTTTGTCTCCCTAAGCTCCATCAGGTCTTCTCTCTGGTTTTGGAAATAGCTATGATTTTGATGGCAAGATATATAGATTTCTATTCACATTTTATCACCTCAGACCCAAGAAATATATGTTCAGCAATAGAGGATTGTATGATCGGGCAAGATTAGTGTCATCACAAGTGCTTCTAAACACGATGTACCGAATTAAGGTTTTCAAGGAAGACCAAGTTTCTCGTCAAAGATGGCTATTCAAATTGCAAATGTGGTAAAGGTACCTAGCCAGTGAAGCTGGATCCCAATGAGGTGGAACAGACTTCTTAACTTTGTCTTGCAATATTAGCGGAGATGCTGTTAGGTGTAAATAGTACAAGGAAATGAAGTAACCATCAAAGGCAAGATATTTGGTCTCGGCAGCATCACGAAGCCAATCCCCACTCAAATCAAATATTGAATTAAGATAGCCAGAGGGGACTTTTCCTTGTATTGAAGATTTTTGATTCAGTAGCTCTGACATCTGCACTTCAAACAAAATGGAATTAAGGAAAAGCTCCAAGCATGCTTAGTCAAAGGAATTAAGAAAAGATGTAGATGAAGCAACAAGATTTTTTCAATCAACTCAAAGAGGTATTGACTAAACTGAAACCCTCTGGCAACAGATAGTGATTAGTTTCTTCAGGTCAGCCTTTGTGAAAGATTCACACACAATATCTAACATCTAGAATATTCATTAACACTTCCTCCATCCCCATAATCTTCAATTACCAAAAACGCTTTCAGTTCCTAAATTACCATCTTCTTTAAAAAGCAGAATTCTATCTAGCATTTAATGGATTCTAATCTCTATCAAGCAAAAACTACAGCTCAACTCTCAATCCTAAATTTCCCGAAAAGCACCAATTTTTAATCAAAAGTTGAGATGCAAACCAACAAACAGCAAGGATGCCACACACATGCAAGTATTTAGCTTACCTGATTGAACTCAAGAACGTCAGATTTGAAGCGGATACGGTCTCCTTTATCACATCGAATATCCTCGGAAATATTAGGAATGGTAATACCACCAGGAATAACAATGTTTCCTTTGCGACTTTCATCTAACACCACCAACCATCCACCTCCTTCACTTTTAATTTCCTTTGCAAACTTCAACCTGAAATCACCACTGAGATCGAACCCTTTCCCTAAAGCCTCCACAGCCCTAACCTCCAAGAGCTTCCCAGTTTCCATTCCCCAAATCTCCAACGCTGAAAAACGCCCTTCCCCAGAAAGAGAAGATGGCAAAAGACTAATCTTTTCACCAAGTTTTGATTTCTTCTTCCTTTGCAATTCGCAAAAATACAAAAAGAAGAGCTGCAAAACCTGCAGATATTGAAGCTTCTGAGCTGAAAATGAGAAAGAGGGAAAGAAGAGTAACTGCTGACAAAGATGTTATAATCCTAGAAACGACATGCCACATCCAGAAGGTAAAGAATGCAAACAGACAAAGGCCCAACAAAAGAATATCCCGAAATGAAGGGCAATAACGCATAAAATTAGACAGATGGGGTTGATCATTAAGAGGACTGGGACCACTTGGAGTTGAATGTTGAAAGCTTTGGACCATCCATTCGCAAGAAAAGTCGATTTCAAAGTCAACCATGGTAAGCTACAGCTTACCTACTCGTGCGAGAAAGTTCTGTAAATACTTTTATACGGAAACCTTACCTAATACCTTTAACCTGCTTTGGGGTTTGCCCACTTCAGTTGCACACACGTGTTCTCGAAGTGAAAACTCCCGTTCTTTTCATCTTTAGAAGAGTACTACACGCCGTTGCGTTGTTGCATCAAGATCGTCAGTTGCTGGCAGAATAACGATGATGACAAATGGCTATTTCTTCATGGATTGTCCTCAGGCTTTTAATCTCACTTGACTGGACTGGACATGCAAAACTAAGTACATTTGACAAAAAGCTCTGAACTTCTATCTTCATTGCATTTAAAAGTAAGGACTTTTACCACCGAGCACCGAAGTACATTGGTAAGGGGTTGGTTTTTGCTTAAGATCAGCCATGAGCACTGATCTTCACACCTTGCGAAAGCCCCCTGGCTGCTGCACATTTTCCCAACCCATGTCACAGGAAACCCGCGTAGTTCCCCATGCATGAGGAGAGAAATCCCAACCGATTTGGTTTCCATCTGTCGGGTTCTGCTGCCCAAGTATCTACTTGACTCATAATTAATAATATTTATTAGTTAATCACTATTATAGTTGTAGTAAACAACCAAAGTGATTGAAAATTGCTCGTTTCGTCTCCCTTGTGTGTTTTATTTGTTTTGCAAGTAATCATCTACTTCCACGGCTAGCACCAGCAATCCAGGTGGAAACGTCCAGCCAACTGAAGAGGCCTTCAACGCCGCTCTACTACACCAGATGCCTTTTGAATTCTTTGGGTTCGAGACACCCGAGCAGGATACCGCGAGGATTCAGGAAGCCCTTGGGGACCTTGGTACCCTGGGGATTCCCACTGCGCAGTTCACCAATGATGCTGTACTCAATGAGGGATACTTTGTGGACCAGTTTCTTAAGCTGCTACGCAGTTTCACATCCCACAATGACAAGGTGAAGGCAGGCCTGATCCAGCTGGGAATCAAACTGGACTTCTTTGTCCATCCTATGCATGCTACCGTTGGAGGTTTCATTAAGTTATGCACGTACATCAAGAGTCGTGAGGGCCAGGCTGCGCTCCACGGTGTCCAGAGGAGGTTGAAGCTCGAGAGGCGAGCGGGTGCGAGTGGTAGGATTGATATAGCCTCACTTGGGAAGGCGCTGAATATCCAGATCGGGGAGATGGGATGTTCTATCAAGGACATCCGTAAGCGCTATGGTGATAGGATTGCTGAGTTGCGAGAGCAGTTGCGCCGGTTGGAGAGGATGGGATCTTCTATCAAGAACATCCGTAAGCGCTATGGTGATAGGATTGCTGAGTTGCGAGAGCAGTTGCACCGGTTGGAGAGGGATCAGGACCGGGAGATTGAGGCGGTTAGAAGGGAATGTGTTCCTGCCTCCTGGTTTGTGGAGCCTAGCGCTGATGTTCTTCAGAAGCAGTGCTATGAGCTGTATGTTAAGGATGCTCGTTTTAAGGGGAAGAATCCACTCCCCCCGAGTGCCGAGGGTTACGCCGAGGCAAAGGAGATGTTTGGGAACCATGTACGTGTGGAGGAGTTTGTTGAGGAGAAGGTCAATCGGGACCTTCTGGTGAAGTACATTCAGGAGAAGATTCTCTATTATGATAGGAAATTCATGACCAAGCAAGCCGTTAATTTTCGGGACAACCTGGCTGCAATTGGTGGAGAAGAGATTGCTCCTCCTCCCGCTGAAGGCGCCAATGGGAATTCCTCTCCTACTCGGGGAAAGGCCAAGGACGATACCCCAACTTCTGCTGAGCGAGCAGGTTCTCACCGCGAGGAGACAGGCGGGTATAGTTCCGAAACCAGCATTGCCTCGAGGGTAAGAGGTCATAAGCGTCGACAGCCGCCAGCTGGCCGCCAACCCCAGGATCAAGGTGATACGCGAGTTGTAACATCCCGCCCCCTTAATGAAACGACTGGAACAGACTACGGTTCGGCCAGCCAGCGCGCGTCTGACGCGCGAGAGACCGACCGATCGATAGAGACCGACCGATCTAAAGAGTCTGACCGATCGGCAGTGGCCGACCGAGTGACA
>JANZLY010000213.1:3567562-3578024 GCA_026770305.1 Erythroxylum gonoclados | reverse complement strand
GCAGAGACTTAGCTATGTAAGAGCCCATGATACACTGGATTGCCCAACATTTAAAAAAATTAAATATTTTTATTTTTAATATATATATATATATATATACAAGAACGAAATTATTTGGAGTCTATTGATGTACTGGGCTCTTCAAAATTTAAAAAAATTAAATATTTAAGCCCTCTTATTTTAAGTTTCTGACTCCGTCACTGTATATGAGTCGCACAAATCATATAATATAATGATAAGATAATTGGATAACATTGTAAATTTGTAATTGTCAACATTTGGAATGTTGGATTTGTACGGAAATATTGATTATATGAAAGTTAAGGATATTGTAATATATGACATTACATTGGCAAAAGCAATGGAGGACCAGCAAACTTGTATTCATGCTTCATGTCAATGGATTACCATTTTTTGGTACAAGAAGAGTTTCTCTCTTCAGCTTTTCAACAGCTGTTTGAAGCACTTTCTCTGTAAGAAATGGAAGAAACAAAAAAGAGAATGCAATCTACACAATAACAAAGAAACAAACAAAATATTTTTCACTTTGATAGATGTCAAAAAAAATATTTCAAGCATCAACATATTGACACATACAAGCACTGCCCCCAACTACCAACTATACAAACCACCACCTATATCTATTTTATCATCTCCTAGTTGGTCAGAATGGTGCACTAAACTACACTAGATCCGCCATGACACTAAATAATCTAATTGGTATTGCAGGGCAATAACAAGACACTAACGTTCCTATCAAGGTTGGGGCATGTCATCTAATGTTACTTTACATTCATAAGTAATCAAGGGGAATTGCATCACGATTTTATTACCATGTTTACATTGTTGAATCACTTTTTGTCTTCTTTCTCCCTCTGCTGACTACCACTTGACCGGATATCTAACAAAGTGCTTCAGTTTGCGCCATTCTGCTGGAGACTGCTTTCCCTGTAGCTAAACTGCTTGCTTACTTCACTTGGGTGCTGGTTTTTTTACCTTATGTTTCCAGTTGCTCTGCAATTAACAAATTAACATGATTTAAAATAAAGTCTGGAGCAATCAAATACGATGCATGAACTTAATGTAAAGGTAGATGCAAGTACAAGCGGCTCATCGTCGGAGATTTCATCCTCCTCAACATCTAAAGGCTGTGATGATTCTATAGACACTTTCTCTGGCTCTGCATGGGAATCCTCAGCTGCGAGCATTTGCTGATTTCCTTCAGAATCTGAATTGTCTTTTTTAGCATCCTTTTCCAAGGATTCACTCAAATCATCCGCTTCTCTCTCCTCTATGGCATCACTTTTTTTAGTATCTTGCACTGTGTTTTCTATATCTTCAGAAACTTCAGTCTTAAAATTGGATTTTGTCTCTTCATCAGATTCCTCTGAATGATTAGGGCTCTTGTCTGCTTCATCCAACTGTGCTCCTCTTGAAACCGATTGTTCCTTAACGGATTCCTCCAAATCTGATAGATCCTCAGTCACCCTCTGGGGTTCACCTTGAGACTCATCTGGGAGGAAACAAACCAGAATTGGGGGGGTCCAATAAGCATAATTATCTATATATGCTAGCTTTGCAAGATACAATGATCAGAGTATTCAAAGGAAAAAAAGAACAAAAACATATGACAATCACTCCAATCGCAATTGAAAGTGCAACTGCAGAATCAACACCAACATAGAACTTAACAAATAATTGCACATAATGATGAATAAAAAAATAAAGGAAACATAAACCAAACAGTGACATCACATTACTTTTAATTAAAAACCTTTTACAAATCTAATCCACAAAATTGACCTAGCAATTGTACAGCTAAATGCTTTGACAACTAACATCCTGAGTTTTTACAGAACTTGACTTCCCAAGAAGATACTCTATATCAGTTATCTCACCTTCTTCTCTTGCCGCAGTAGCCTCAAGGTCTAATGATACATCAAGATCCCCTTTATCTTTCGATTCTTTTGGCACCTGTTTAGGTTTTTTCTTCGGAGTTCTTATTCCTTTAACTCTGTAATATTAAAACTTGACAGACTTATATAAAGAATTCAATGGAAAGGAAGTGCAACATAATAGCTTGACAAGATATAAAAGCATTTCATACTGACATTTTGGTTGATTTCTTCTTTTGATTTGAACCACTGGAACTTCTACTTTTTTTTGAAGGTGACCTGCAAAACAGTTTATGTTAGAAGACATGAACTGGGGAGACGGATTTCTATGCAACTCGAATTCCATAACCAAGCCAGTAATGATACCACAGAGAAGGACAAGTAGTCCCATAAGTTTATATAGAAATGGGTGCTAAAATAACAAACTTTTATGACATATATCCTAACATTGCCAGGATTGAGAAAAAAAAATTCCTGCAATACATACAATACTTACCATACAGCAGAAAAGGCCTGTTGAGAAGAGCTCAACTTCTGAAATGGAAAGAGGAAAAATTACAAAGGCAATCATCAAGAAATTTCTTCCTGGGAAAAACTTTTGAACCCAGAAGCTTGAGGAAAGAATGTTAAAGATAGCAGACCTTTGAAGGTTTGCGATCAACAAGCTGCCATCGCTCTTTATCTAAACGAAGTACTTCAACATCTCCATCCTCATACAGTATCTGCACCAAGCAAACAGATGTTATTCCAGACATGAGCATCACAAATAGTCCCAATATAATAATTCAGATACAGAGGAGAGAAACTTACCACATGTTTTCCCTTTAGCGGGTCATAAGATTTAACTGAACCTTCATAAAACCTGCCAATTTGACCAGCATGAATACATAAATGTAATCCCAAAGTTAAAAGAGATTTCTAGAATGCCATTGGACAGAAAGCAAGGTTTTAGCACAGCATTTACCTACTCCCATCATCTAAACCTCAGTACTATATGGAACTTTAAATCTACTTATCCCCCAACACCACCCAGAAGTAGAATGACAAACAGAAGCATCTTAAACTAGGAAAAGATAGAAAGAGTCTAAAGAAAATTAGCAAAGAAAAGAAAACTTAAGAGATGTTCACAGAATGTCTTACTCAGCAACAGGAGCACATTAACTTGAATTTTAAGAAGTGTTCGTGTCAACTAAAGAACCAAAAACTATTGCACATAGGGTAAAAGAAGTGGCAGGACAACTGTCTGAAAATATTATGGCTTTCAATCAAACAAAACTGTACTTACTCTTTATCCAAGGGCCACCAAACTTTGATTTTACACCCAATTAGTTCTTCATTGTCAATGACACTTTTCTTTGTTGAGCACTGGAAAGAGGAAAAGGAAGAGGAAGTTAAAGCAAAACAACAAGAGAAATAAGTAGGACATCGAATTATATGTTGGAAGGGAAAATATCCAGAGCTGTACATCACAGGAAAGAAACCTTCAAACAAGAAAACCAACTACAAGGAACAATGATAAGAATTAGAGTATGTCTCATGCACAAAAAAGACAGTTTCAATGTTGCCATTTACAGCAGGATTATGCTATATGCATGAATTTAGACTAGACCAGCATATCAATATCAACCTTGAACACCTTAAATGTGAACAAGGATACAGATGTGCACGGTACTCGTTTAAGAGCAAGAGAGACAGAGAGGGACAAATCACAAAACTAGAGGTAAAACTCTAAATCTCACCGGTCAAAGAAATATATCTTCTTCCATTTGTTGAGGAGGTATTCCCAACTAGGTTTTAATGCACTAATAGAGCCAACCAAGTATCATGATGTTTTTCTTGGTACACGGATAAGTAACCCCAGATGGGAAACAATATTAAAAATAATTGAGAAGCAATTTCTTATATTATGCTCAACTGAAAGCAGCAAAGAAATAAACTTGATATTGTTTCAAGTGAAGGACAAAATATTAACCTTTGCTAGCCCTGCAACGCTTCTTCTTTTTCGCTTCTTGGTGGATTCAGTCACAGACTTGTTAGCAGCATTCTTTTTATCAGTCAAAGTAGGCATCTAAAGCAGAACAAATTATTAAAAAAAATCATTAAACATATATAAGCCACCATACCGATAATTAAATAAATCTTACCATCAGATCATCTTCATCAGTATCTCCAACTTCATTGTCATTGTGACCCAAATCAGTAGTTTTGCCTTTTAGTTTTGATGAAAAACTTCTTCTTTTTCGAAGGAAGTTAATTTCAATGCTTTCTTTCAGCCTTAACTTTTTGTCCCCCGAATAAGGACTGGAATCATGTCCTAAAGCTTTTAACGAAAGGTTTAAAGGACTTTGAGTTGATCTTAAACCACTATGACCGTATGATGATCGCCTGCGTTTAGGAACAGGAATGGAAGAAAGTTCACCAACTTTCCTCTTTTGAGCTTTTTGATGATCCACTTCTGATTTTTCCTCGCTTGAAAAGTTTTTGTGCCCATTGCTAGACTCAAACTTGCTAGATATCCCCAAATTATCCAAATTAATTTCCCTCACCATTTTTAAAATATCAACATCATTATCAGCATCCCTTGCTTTGACTGATGAAGATTTCTTTTTACCCGTTTTGCTCTTGGTTCCCTTAGACTTCAACTGTCTTATGATTTTCCCAAGAGGCATTTCATTTGCTTCTGTTTCACTGTCTTTTTGAGCCTGATCCTCAGCAACATCTGAAACAACCTGAGTTTACCACAGGAAATACAATTTAGTAAAAGTTGCAGGTAACACCTAGTGGCACAGAAAAGTATTGCATTGTGGAAAGTGCTTCTAGAACTAGAACATACTTTCTGATCTGTTTCCAAGTTAAGTGATTCCATGTAAGCCAAGACACTCTCATCAATCAACCATGTATGTCCTTTTGCCTATCAAAAGCACGAAATACCATTGATGAAAATAAGAATATACTCACAATGTACTCAAAAGAACAAAATCATTCAAAGCTAAGTGAATGAAATGATAAAAGACAGCAATGTAAAAGAATTAATAAACTCTGTTGATTCTGGAGAAACCATCAGGAACTTTACTTTGCCATGAGCTCAATTAGTTTCCTCAATAGAACAACTAAAATTATTTGAAGTTCCCGAAACTACCATAGATTCATTGCTTTCTTCCTCTTCATGTGGTTTATACAGCATGGTAGGCAGAGATACCCTTGAAGCCAACTTTTGCAGATCATCCCCCTTTTGAGCTAAGCGCTTGGTAACTGCCAGCCCAAGATCAGATATAGCATGTGAATTCTGTGGACATCAAAAATTCCAATCATAAGACCATTTTTATTCACTAAAATTTTACAGTGACCAGTCATCACTTTTGTGGTAAGTTGCTATTCATTAAACAAAAAAGATAAAGAAGAGTACACAGTAGGAATAGTTTCTCTGTGACCTTGGATTTTGCTGCATCAACTATATCTTCAGAGGACTTGATACTCTGAAATATAGACGCTATAGCAGAAATACTCTCCTCCTTGTTGGAACCAGAATCCAACTTAGCATCTTCATCTTTTTGCACAAGCATTGAAACAATTACGTATAATTTCCTGATAAAGCATAAAAAAACAGATAATGTTACTCTGCAACAAATTTTGTACAAAACAAGGATTTGATGCTTTCATTTAATAAATTACGTAGATTAAATATTACCTTCAAAGCAGAACTAAAATGGAATCAGAAACTAACCGATATATTGGTTCAAATGCTTTAACATCTTTCCATTCATCCACACAGGGGCATGACAGATGAGCAAGAGAGTGGACCAAGTACGGGAGGATGTGTTCAGGATAAGGTGAAAGTGGCGTTGAATCACTTTGGACAGGTGGTTGTCGTGCCTTTGCTTGGTGATGCATTTGAATGATATCAACAAGGTTCTGTTTCTCCTGTCAATTCAAACAGGTGGTCAATTTCAATCAAGAAAGTATTTGCAGCTTTATTTTACAGGAAGAAAGAAACATAATTAGGCAGCAGAGGTTAAATATGAACCAACCGGTTCCAGCATACGTACCTCTTCCAGATCAGAGGGCTTTGATCCCACTGAATTAAATAAGAATGCACACGCATATTTCACATCCAGAAGCCTGTCCTTTACATACTGATGGACTTTGCTTAAAAATAGCTTTCTAGCTTGGGGAAAGGGAATCTAAAAGATGAAAAAGAAAAGGAAGAAACAGAGAAAAATAAATTATGACATAAACCATCAGATAGTTGCAACTTACAAGTAACTGGAAAACTGATGATAGCAATAACCAGAAAGCACTTTACCTCTGGTGTCCTCAATGTTAAGTGGAAGATATCGATAGGTATCTTATGATCCCATTGTTTTGATAATCTAAGAACCGCCTTGGCAGAAGCAAGTCTCAAGTGGGCCTTGTCAACTGAGCTGTATGATGAGACAACTTGGTAAATAAAGCTATTAATCTCACAAGATAAAAACTGACAAATCAAAGATGATATGTAGACTGATTTTAAGTGGCAATAATAAGATACCTTGATTCTGTATCTGTTGACAATTCTCCAAAACAAAGCATCTTCCTTAGGATTTCAAGAAGGTCATCAATACCAGGACGAAGTTGTGCATCTTTGACAGGCAAGTAGCTCTTAACCAATGTCTTAATACCATAAATCTGCATGCAATATTCATTTCAAATTCAGATAAAAGATAAAGAATCAGGGTCTAGGGACTACAAAAATGAAAACTTTACTTAATGAACACAGCTCATCTTTGAAAGAATTGAGATAAATGAAAAGGACCAACCTTCAACAAGCACAGTTCACTTCTGCTATCCCAACCAACATTTGAATTTTCTTCTTTCTGTAACAATAAAGCATCCTTAATTATGAAGAATATTAATCAGTAAATAATAAATAAGAGAAATTGAAAGGAACTTCAAATCATACACTGCCGCATTCCAGGATCTTATTTTTGATGAATTTTTCAATCTCTCCCTCTCTAGTTTCAAAAACTGGCATTGCAGTCTGTGCTATGCATCCCAAAGATTGTAATACAGCTGGCAAATGTCTCTTCTCCTCCAACATATCAACAAGTCTCTGAGAAAGCAAGCAACATCATTTTTAAGCAAGTACATTTATAAATGGCACCTTACAGAGAAGGTGACACATCTGACCACTAGTAGCATACAATAGGGAGAAAATAAAAAAGAGGCACCACCTTGTACAAAACAGAGAGGGACTTAAGCCCATCATCCTTTGTTATAGCTGCCAGGGCATGTACAGCGTATTTGGCCTGTCTTCGGGTGCCCTCCAAACAGAACCTTTCTAATATGAGGTCAACTGAACTGCATTAATCAATAAGTGTGTAAGGGTATATTTAAGGTGCAAATCAAGATGTCAATAGTTTAACGGGCAGTACCTTGACGACACTGCAAGTTGTTCACGTATGGTACCACCAGCTTTTGCCAAAATGTGCAAAGCCCCTTCTTTGATCACGTCATCATCATCTTTGAGGAAATTTACCAGTTCTTCTTCTGCCCCACCAAGCAGTAATGGACAGAAACGTGCAAGAATCTGAAAACTCATCACATAAAACTTCAATAAGTTCTCAACAGATGAAAACATCAACTTGATACTTAAACTATGAGCTTTAATCAGGAATAAACATACAAATGCCATTTAGTTTAAAGTCAATGGCCTCTTAAAGATATGCAAGTCTATACTGGATTCACAACAACTAAAATCATAGAAAAAGACAATAGGTATCTAACACAAAGTTCCCAACTCAAGTGACAGTTAAATCACAGTCAAGAAAAAAGATGTTGAAAGATAATCAATGAATAAATGGTCACTTGATGAAGGATACAATACACTTTAGACTAATGTATTGTTCTTACCACAAGTATATGCATGCAAGATTGAGTAAGCTGAGCATTTCCAGAAGATTTGTGTCTAGCAGCCTCCAGAAGAATATCTTTGACATGCTCCTTGTTGAAAAGTAAATAAGAGCATTTCAAAGAGAGATAGCTCAAAAATTCATAGAGTCTGTGCTTCTCACCAAGGATTTTAAGCAAATCTTCCTGCAAAAAGAAAATTTTCAAGAACAACTTTTAGAAGAAAAAATGCAGGTTCATGTTCAATATAAGTTGCAGGGAACAAGTGACTTCAGTTGAGTTATCGAATGAGATTTTAGGAAAGCAGTACAACACATCAATTACTTCTATATTAGTCATAAGGTGCTAATTACAGTGACCAACTAAAGGAAAATGTGCATCAGAATCAGATTCTCTAAAGAAAAAACTATTTTCAGCTAGAGTCTGCGACAAATTGGTAAGGCTTACATCAATGTAGTAAGAGACGTCTACAGATAAAATAACAAACAGTAAGCATTTGGAGCAGAATCAAGAAACCATAGATAAGAACTAGAAATCAGGAGATTGTGGCAGGTATTGAAATGACAACAGCAAATATCATGGTAATGCCTGTTATAGCTAGCACACAATCTGGATACCCAAAGTAAGATCATCACTCACAAAGTTGAAACCATAAGGCTTATGAGTTCTATACCCCAAATTTGAAGACCACAGATTCTCAAGTCTAGTTTTCTAATCAGAAAATTGCAAAAACTGATCGCATTTATTCCTATTATATCACTTACCCGACTACTAAAAGTTTGACATAAGCTAGTACTTGGATCAAGTAGACTTGTCAAAATCTTCCAAATGTTGGTATCATTCAATTGATCAAGTATCTGGAAATTCTCCTCAGCTTTCACAGGTTCAGCAAATGAGCGGGACATGATCCGGAAGCAAAACAGAACCTTTTTTTGGATCTCAGGAGCATCTCCATTCTGCACTTGAAACACATGGGATGTAACTTTTTTCTCAACTTTTATGTTAAACATGAATTGAGTTAAATTTGAGAGATTTGTGTACCTGATGCATCTGCCTAAGGGACAGATATCTCTGCATCTCTTGCTGTAATCTGCATTAAAAATTGTAATATTCATAAGAACAGCGAATAATTCATCAGATTTGCAAAAACGCCAATAGTCAGGTCTAAACCAAACATTAGTTAAACTCACCTTTGTTTATGCTCCAAAATCTTCTCAAATGCTTTAAGCTCGACTTTGTCAAATGCAGAGAAAACTCTGACCCAGTGCTTAACTCTGTTTTTTACAGAGAACTCAGCTGGAAATAGAGATCCAGAAAGAGTTGATTCAATTGTATCTGATCTGAAGAGAAAATATACATGTTAGAAACTATTTTAACCAGTAACTGGAGAATCAAGAACTTAAAAGCTATAAAGTTTATCAGATCACCTAACATATTACCATGGAAGGGCAGAAGAGGAAAGGAAAAAGAATATGTCACAGAGTGAACAGTAATATGTCTTACCTGAAATCTTTGTCATACAAACACCTCATAATCTTTCCAGGAATCCAATCGAATTCACTTGGGTTTATTGAGCCCTCAGTGGACTTCACACAATAAACCTTGAATATCTCAGCAAGTTTCTCCATGGTATAACTTTTAACAAGTAACTAGAAGTCCAAGAAATAAAAACACCACACATTAATTACTATGAATAACACCATAAATACTTATGCAACAATTTCATGCACCAAAAGAAAAGAGCAACGAGCCTACAGATTTATCCCTGAGACGATCTGCAACTAATTTTATTGTTTCTACAGGAATTGAACTCAAGGCTTGACATGCCACATTGAAGATCACGTCAACAACTTGCTTTCGGACATTCTCATCATAGTCCAACAGTCGATCACAAAGGGCAGCTGGAATATATTGAACCAAATCAAATAAGGTAAGGTTCTCAAAGAACAAATTTGTCAAAACAATCACCAAACTTACCAAAGATTTGGGGAGCCTCAGCTCGAAATGGATCTGTCAACAGGAAATTTTTAACATGTTCAAGGACAGACATCCTGACCCCAACTACTCTATCAGTCAACCTTTTCAGAAACTCTGAAAATATTGGCTGAAACGATTCACTGATGGGAGATCCTGGCACAGCAAATAGATCTCCGACTAATTCCACAGCTTTCAAGCGAATCTCTAGCTTATCTGCCTGCATTGGGAATAAACATAGTAAGAAATTACTAATTCATTTACAGTAAGTTACAGCATCAAAGATTAATGAAGTCTTAAGTTCATATGTACATAGGTACATCAAAACGTGCAAGCCTTTTTCACGGTGCCACAAGAAATTTATGTTGACACCAATAACTGAATCCTAGTGTAATATAGCAGCAAGATTTTTGTAAATGTAGGCATAGAAGAGTATGAGTAAGCAATGGATCTGGAATTACCAGTAGCTCCCCTGTGATATATGGAGCAACTCCTGATAGGATATTGGGAGCACAACGATAAACATCATATATAACTTCATGGTAGTCAATCTGGTTATCTGTGGAACTATTATCACCGGATATAGATGATATGACGAACTGTTTTATGCCAGTTTCAAGTTTTTTGGCACATTGCTCTATAACATTCATGGCAAGCTTCCTTGCAGCAGGGGAGATCTCCTACAATTTACATGCATCATTCAATTA
>JANZLY010000213.1:3354452-3365742 GCA_026770305.1 Erythroxylum gonoclados | reverse complement strand
AAAATTGCAACGTTGTCTTTTCAGGACCGAGAGACGACTCTAGCTACTGAGAGGCTCTACCAGCCGTGTAGATTGTGTTTTGGCAAGAGAAGTCATGGCTCAAAGGTCGGTCAGCTGGAATTTTTGGACAGACTAGATAGATTTTGTATATTTTCCTCTTTCACATAGCACTTTTGGACTAGGTTTTGTTGATGTACATGTAGTAAAGGTTGAAAGAAACAACGTAGACTTTCGGTATTTATGCAATGAAATGAGGAAAAAGTTGGTTTTTAAAATATTGTGATTTTATATTGATGCCATATGAAGTGAATGCAGTGATTGAACGTAGCATGCCATTATTGTAGGATATGTATCGGAATGACCTCCGGGCGTCCCAGTGTGTACCCTACGGTAAGGGGGTGCTGTATTGAAAGTCCTGAATGCGATTGCATCTTACTGACTTGCGATCGTACCCGAAGCTACCTCAAAAAGACTAATTGATCTTGCGATCACACCTTGATTGCAATGGCATCATTCTTCCTTGCGAGCGCACTAGATACATTTCCCTTGTTTCGTTCACCAACTTTCATCATCTTGCTCCCGTGTTCCTTCACAATTAACAAAACATCAAACTTGCCTAAAAATTAAACTAAGACTACTAAACCAAGAACGAAAAGTACCACAACATAACTAAAAACATTAACACCCAACCAATGAATACTCTCACATCAATTGCCCAAGACTAAAGTCTCCCATAATCCCAAATTCAAGTATCACTCTAAATGCAAAAGAGTTTCTCTTACTCATCTCTGTTTCGCAGATGATCTAGTTCTCTTCTCTAAAGCTCAACCTGAATTTGTTATGCTATTGATAGATACTCTCAATGAGTTTTCTGACATGTCTGGGCTTAAGGTGAATCTTAATAAAAGTCATTTTGTTCTCTCATCAATGGCGACATCTCTCTAGGTCACTATTTCCTCTTCAACTGGTATTAATAAGAAAGTCTCGTCTTTGCATTATCTAGGTTTGCCTATTACTACTAGAAGGCTATCCTTCAATGAATGCTTTCCTCTAATTGAAAGAATATGGAGGAGAATTAGAAAATGAACCAATATATTCATTTTCTTTGGAGGTAGAGTTTAGCTAATTAAATCTATCTTATGCTCCCATTACTTATACACTAGAGCACACATTTTCCTTTGTCAAAGAAATTGATCAAATCAGTGGAGAAAATGATGAGAGAATTTTTATGGGGCAAAACAAAAGAAAATTTGGATTTTCCTAAGGTCAAATGGTAAGATGTGCGCAAACCTAAGGAGAAGGGAGGGTTGGGGATCATCTCTATAAGAGTAGCCAATAATATCTTTTTGATTAAATGAATTTGGAGAGTGCTTAAAGACAAGCATTCACTATGAATGAGATGGCTTCATAGCTTTTTTTTTTTTTGAAAGGGAACAACCTATTGTCCCTTTCACCTAGATCATCTTTCTCCTAGCTTCTTAACCAAAATTTAAGGAAAAGAGATGAAGTAGCAAATGAGGTCTACTGTAAAATTGCGAATGGAAAAGCTGATTTCTTATGGCATGATAACTGGACGGGTTATGGTCCCCTTACTCGTAACTCAAATGAGGTATTAGCCTTTTCAAGGCTTAATTATAAGGCTAAGGTTGATATTCTTATAAACCACTATGAGTGGGTACAATTTCTTATAGAATTTCAATAACTAAAACCTACTTATTCTCCTAATCCTAACACTCAGGACAATTATCTTTGGCTTGGAATTCCTATTGAGAGATTTTCTGGTAGACTCTACAGGAGATGGGTTTATAGTTATGAACAAAGTGTTCCCTGGTTTACAGTTATTTGGAAAAAAATTCTTAAACCTGGTACTGCCTTCCTACTATGGCTAATGGTTAATAATAGGATTGCAACTATGGATAGATTCCAATTTTTGTTAAATCTGGATGAGACATGCAATTTATGTAAAGAAGCTTCAGAAACAAGGGATCATCTCTTTTTTCTCTGCCCTTTTTCCAATGCTATTTGGAATAAGATCATAGAACTTTTCTCATGGTACGAGCCCTATAATTTTCTTATGGATCTACTCAATACCCTTTATGTAGCACAAGTTTCCTCTCCACTCTAGAAGAGGATTATGCTGACTCTAGCCTTGACAGCATAAGAGATATGGTAAGAGAGAAATAAGAGGAAGTTCTAAAATAAGGAACATTCCAAGAAGCAGTAATATAAACAATTTTTCAGAATGTCAGGGAACAACTTATTTTTTGGGAAATAGAAAATGTTTAATTGAGAAGAAAGTTGGAGTTTTGGCACATACCTGAGCAAGTAGCCTAACACTACATGTAGTCCTTTCGTGAGATCCTCAAGCTTTAATCTTGACCTAGCATATTGGGCACCCATTTTTGGAACCCAACTCTTGACAATCAGAAACATGATACTGAGCGTATTATCCTATAGGGTTATTTCCATGAACCCTTGTTAGCCATTATCCCATAAGGGTAGTGTGACCATAACAGTCAAACATCAAAACAAACTTATTACTTTAACTCAACCATTATAACAAAGGAGTCAATATGAACGTACACAACCTTCCATCTATCATGTCATTAGTAAAGCAACAGAGTTCGAATAACTTTATTTACATATCAAAAGCCACACCATTGGCATATTACAAAAATACAATTAACAAGTTTCCGTAAGTTCCCTTAGGCTCTTGATCACTTGATCTCTTAACTATTACCTGAAGAGGGGGACAAAAAGGGGGTGAGCTTGACAGCTCGTAGGTAACAGTTTATAATTAAAAAATAAGCAAAAATTAATTAAAACGTTCAGTTGTTCATAAAATTTTTTATAAGGTTCATAAAAAAACATGTTTCTAAAAACTCTCATCATGTAGTCAAAATCTCAAACTACAAAACATGAATGCATCAAACTTCTTCACATAACATAACCCATAAGCACATCAGAATGGTTCGGGTGGACGCAAAAATAGAACGTACTACACATTTCTACATAATGGTAGGGTGAGCATTATTCGGGCCGGCCCGATTACCCGGCCCGGACCGAATTAATTCGGGTAATGAAATGTGAAAATTCGGGTTATTCGGTAATTTCGGGTTATACCCGGAATTTTTGTCGGGTTGAGTCGGGTAACTCCGAAAATAATTCGGGTTACCCGATTACCCGAATAACCCTTATAGTTATAATAACTCTTCTCTCCCCTCTCTCTTCTGGTCACCCGAATTAGGTTCCCAATTTTCTCAAAAATCAAATCGCCCTCGCCCCTCGCTTCGTCTATCGCAGTCAGTCCGCTCCGGCTCCGCACCACAAACATCATACATAGTTACATACACTGATCTGATACACGTTTGAGACTTGAGAGTTGAGACTGCTCACTCACGGTAAGGAGTCCATTTGAACATTTATCTCAATTCTCAAATCAACACGCTTGCGATTTCTAGGGTTTTCTTTTGGGTATTTTTCTTCTAACTGTAACTTCTATTCTTCTCACTTCTCAGTTCTCAGTTCTCTCATCTCTGCCTTGCTCACGGTAACTCATCTCAATTCTCAGTTCTCTCATCTATTTTTCTACTTATTTTCCTTATGCCAAGTGCGACTTTTTACGGGGTTGATCTGAAAACCTTGTTGTTGTTGTGGTTTTATTGTTTACTCTTCTTTTTGCATATGTATGAGGCTGGGTGTGTTGGTTCTAATCATTTTCCTTGTTGTCACTCACGTTTAGGACACAGAGCTTTTTGATTCTGGTGCCTGAAAAGAAGAGAAGGGGAAGAAGTTTGCTGCATTCTTCTGGCTGAACAGAGAGGTATTGCATTATCTATTTTTATGATTTTTTTTTCTCTTTTCAATTTCTAGTTCTAGTTCTGGCTTTTGAGTGTTGGTGCTTCTTGGAATCTGGTTCACATCATTCATTTCCTGTCATTTAGTTTCCCACTGGGATTTAAGTGAGGAAACCCATCTGGGAGTTTCTCAATTTGCTTCTTGATTTTTGGTTTTTAATTGTTATGATGATGGATGATAGTAATTTTTAATTCATTTCTTGTCATTCACTTTTTAGACTTTTTGACAAATAATTTCCTAGGGGCATTAATTGCCAAACTCAAATTCATTACGGGAAACTAAACTGAAACTAGTTTATAATTCTAAACCTTGGCATTGGCTACATGTATCCTCTCTCTTAATTCTAAACCTGGGCATTAGATGATAACATTAGTTAGATTGAAGTCTGAGGCACCTTTTTTCAGCCAGGAAAATGTTTACAGATATAATTACTTTCTGGATTTCAATAATTGGACAAGATAGATGTATCAGAAAAAAGATCACCAATCCATGCCTTGCATCATGGGTGCATCCGTGTGTATCATGTCTTTGCTATGTGCATACAGTTCCAATGATCAAACACGTCTTTTATAGAGCATTACCCTGTAGCTTAGTTCATTAAGAGATATTCTACAATATTTTGGTTTCAGTTGCCTGATTTCTTACTTTGGCTAGTAATATGACCAATGCATGAAGCCAGTAATTTTAAGTATGTAAGTGTTAATCTTTTGCCAATATTGACATGCCACAGATTTATGAGCGACTTGATGCAAGCTCGGTGATGGATGCTGATGATGCTCGACTTGAATATTTTACTAAGAAGGTTGTTACAAAATTTACAGTTCGACAGAAAAATATTATCACACTTTCCTCATTTTGGTTAAGGCCATAAAAAGAAGATTTCAGCTTTCTTAACCTTTTCAAAAGCCAGACTTGTTGTTCAGCTTCCTTTTTAACTGGCTATTTAAACATCCTGTCCTTCACATATTGGAAGCTCTTCATATAATTTTCTTTGGGGGTTTAATATTAGGAAAATGTAAGGATTGGGGAGAAAATTCAAACCATTATGTGGTTCATGACAAGATACTTTCTCTTTTATGGGTACAGGTGTTTCCAAAGATAAAGGATGCTAGCCAGGTACATGCTCAGTGTTGGAAACCATTCAATTAATCCCAATGTGTTTGTATGCCATGATTTAACATTTTGTTTCAGGGGGGCACTATGCTATTCATTAGTTCTTACTTCGAATATGTGAGAGTTCGCAACTTCTTGAAGTCACAGAATGCATCCTTCTGCCTTCTTTCAGAGTAGGAAACCATCTTTCTACCTTTTAATCATCATTTAGTTTCCATGTATTGTTCTCCCTTGTTTTTTTCTATTTTAGGGTATGCTTGTCTTCAAATGTTATATTCACTCTTTTGGAATTTTGAATTACCACTCTCTCTTTTCAGATACACCAAACCAAGTGATATATCCCGTTCACGAGTTTGGTTTTTTGAAGGAAAAAGGAAAATCATGCTTTACACTGAGAGAGCTCATTTTTACCACCGATATAAGGTACTTTGGAACTGCTGTTACTCCTGCCATAGACCTAGAAAGCTTGTAATTTTTCTGCGTGGTCTCTTTTTAAGTCTGAACATTTACCTTATTTGTGACTGAAGTTGTAACACGTTTGTTTATCAACTCTTTGTGAAAAGATTCGTGGTATTCGAAATTTGATCATCTATTCTCTCCCTGAAAGGAAGGAGTTCTATCCCGAGGTGAGCATTCTTCCTGTAATAGGTTACATTGACCATCATTGGTCTTATGACCTAGTGATGGATTCTTCTTAATTTATCCGTACACTTCTCTTTCTTTGTTGCAGGTGCTTAACATGCTTGATGGGGCACATGACACTGAATGCACGGTTCTTTTTTCTCGATTTGATCAGCTTCGGGTAATAGCTTTCAACTCTTCTGTTGATTTAGTTTGCAATGATCAGATTGTTTGGTTAGCTCCCTAGGAATGTACCAGATATTTGTAATATTTTACCCCGTCCTGAGTATGTGTTGTTTACGTGGATGCGGTGTAATTCCTATCTTGGCTGTCTTAGCTGGAGAGAATTGTTGGAAGCACTTCTGCCAGAAGGATGATCACTTCTGAAAAGAACATGTTTGTGTTCTGTTGAAAGACTTGTAGCACTTCTGCCAGAAGGATGATCACTTCTGAAAAGAACATGTTTGTGTTCTGTTGAAAGACTTGTATGCGCGCCTGCAATTACGATCCGGTCGTCTGTCTGATGTGAAATGAAGATTATAATTTATGAAGGCCGCCATTGATTGGAAGAAAACCAGTTAAGAGAGGGAGTGTTCACGATCACGGTATGCTTGGAATGCTTTTTCTCGTCAGATTTAAAGCAGCTTAAGTAAGAGTCTTCAAACTTCAAGCATCATATTGATGATCTCTCTGTGGATGAATCGAATAACAATGGCTGATATACATTAACTATGTATTTGATATCTTCTTTTTCTAGGCCCTTGTAAGAATAGCCATTCCTTCATATGTCAGCTCCTGCTTCAACCCTCAGCTTGGCTGGTGGGAATCAATTTTGTTTTTATATTAAATTTTCATTTTTTTTAATTTATAAAAAAGCTGAGTACAGAATTCTTCTGTCTCCCCAGTTCCTATCAATTTACTTTTAGATTCTTAGTTAAATTTGTACATCGTACAAGTAACTAATGAAACATCAAATCGCAGTCACAATATCATACAAAAACTCCTAAACTTCTCAATTCAATTCCAAGCCTTGGATTGAATATCCAATACACACAAGATCATCATGAAATATGGTTTCTATCTGTACGAATTTATATGGAGAAGGAACCCTTTTTACTCTCCACCAGCTCGCTCTTAAAACCTTTCAAATTAAGGAATCTCCTATTCTAAAGTTCTTCAATGCATAGATAACGGCATGAGATACATATCTATTATCTACTACAGATATGGAGAGGGCACACGATTAAAAGGTAAAATAAAGTTGAGGTTGAAAATTGGACTAACAAAAAGAAGACAACTTAGGAACATAATCAGTGGCTATAGATGAAAGGCTAAATCTAACACTTAAACATAGTTTGAAGGCTAAATTCCTGAAATCAAGATACTTTGATGGCTAAAAAAGGGTATCTAAACCTTTTTCTTCCTTCACATGTTACCTTTCTAGCAACTTTTTCCACCACATACTTTCATCTTTTGGCAAAAGAATTATTATTCTTTTGATTTCTTGCACAAAGCTATCCTGAGTTACAAAAGTTGGAATAGAATCATCAATTGTATGCAACCTTTCGTGATCTTCCAGTCACAAAAGAATAACCTTACCAGCCCTTTCCTCATTTATAAAAAAAGTGCATGAAGAATGTTAAAAGTTATAATTATTCTGAATGTAAATCGAAACACTTCAATGGACCTTATCAACTCTTTAACTCTCATTATTACGTACAGCCATTATCTTTCACAAGAAACGTGAAAATTTCCATCTCTGTGATTTGTTAGTGTCCTGTAAGAAAGGGACAATGAGGTCATATGAACAGGCAACTAAATGAATACACGCAGAGCTGCATGCAAAGCGAAGTGACCAATGATATGGGAATATTCAAACACGATCCCTGTGAAGATATTTGAAGAAAAAGCATTTGGTTTTCTTTTTTTTAAAAATCTTAGTTGAAGTTAACGAGGAGGAAGTTGCATGCAGGCAACCCTGCATGAGTAACTACTGCTATATCTACATTCTTGAATGTAGCAGACGATTTAATATTATGGTGTGAGGAAGGAGGAGATTAAGTGGTGCATGTGGAGATGAGTGAAAGATACAGAGAGAGAGAGAGAGAGAGGACCAGACAAAGACAGTAAATTACGCCGCTTTGAAAAGCAGGTTCCTGATGCTTTAATGGCGGCCCTTAGTTTCTGTATAATAAACAAACACAAAAGGGTCTGGTCATTATTTATAATCAGAACTTGACCTCCTTCTTTTTCTCTTTTCCAGATACTAAAGCTTTTCTGTCAGGATTTGACTCTTTTGAGTCTTAAATTAGCTGCCATAATTATGTAGCTATTGCCTGAAACAAAGTCTAAATGTTTCTAGGGAAGAAAGCGTTTCATTACTACTATCTTTAAACAGTTTTAATAAATGCCAACTGCTTTGAGTCAGGTAGTGTTTCGACTGGTGTTGTTGGTGTTTCTGCTTTCTCTTTCAGTCATATCACATATGCAATATCTGTTCTTAACTAGGGCAGACAAAGATATACCATTCTTGAAAAGTAATAGAATGATTATACTAATAGTTGAAACTTTTTCCGTTTAGAAAACACAAGCGTGCATATCAAGTAGATAGGAACTTAGTTCGAAAAAGTTTGTGGCAGCTACGTAGAAACTAGTCTATTAGTAATCACCATCCGATTCTAGTCTTTGGACTCTCGTGTTATTAATGCACTTCCCTCGCTCATTTAGGAGCCAAACCCCCCTCGATCTCCACCTATATTTATGTGCTCGTGTGACTGTGTTTACACTTCACATGACACTGACCACAGATTTTTGTTTTTTTTCCTAGTCCTTGTTGAAGTATATCTAATCTCACACTCGTCTCTCTTCAAGGTTGTAGGAACAGTACACTCTCATGGTATCACACTTTATGTTCTTTTAAGTTTGTTCATTTAAGGTAAACGTATTCATGTCTGCATCTCTTTCAAGTGCTTATTTAGTCTGACGTTTCTTTCTGGTTCATTACAAGGCATATATACTAAGGGGGTCGATGATGGTTAGAGGTTGGAGATGTCTTGATGACCGAACACCCGGAATGATGCTTCTTTTAGTTACCATATTCAGTTCTCTACTAACAGTTCTTCTAGGTATCATCTGTCCCTCTGCTTGTTCTTATTTTCATGACGTTTACTTGTGAAATGAAAGTTATTAGAGAAAAAACGGAAGATGATGGAACGAACAGCTCTTGGCAATGAGAAGTCTGTCAAATTCGACATTATCATATAATTCAGATGAGTTTACACTTCGTCTGATAACCTCGATCCATGTATGTCTACATGATACAGATGAGTAGGACATTGCCAAGTGTTGTCTGTAGCAGATAGTGTTGGTTCCAGTTTAAAGCCCTTGATCCCTGGATTTTAAAAGTTGCTTTGATTAGTTAAATTGTCCAAGTTCAATGACATCAATTCAGGTTTAGATCACAAAGTATAATAAGTTCGGAGATGGGATTTGTTGGTTGTGCAGGCTTTGTTACGAAAAACAGCAAAAAAAAGAAAGAAGATTCATTTCCCAGATGACCATGCATGCACGCAAACTGTCTAGCTATTCTTTTTCTTATGTTTAATTGAAGTTTCTTCATTTTGGCTATGGTTTTAAGTTAAAGTTTTTGGCTTTTGTATTTGGAAAATGAAATAATTAAGTTACAGTAACAAATGCAGTGTTGGAGTTATTTCATGGAGAAACAGTAGTAGTTAGCCAGGAGGTCGCCATTAAAAGACTAGCGTTTTCCAAGGAAAACAACACTCTCTCCGCTAGGAAGCTCCTGCAGTCTACAGGTAAACTAAAACATCTCTTCTTTTAAGCATCAATAAGCAACTCATTTCGACCAGAAAAGACTATACACGACAGCTCATGTTCACTGATCACTGAACTTGCCATTGGGTACATACTGATCACTGAACTTGCCATTGGGTACATTCATTCTCGCACAAATCTTCATTGATCTTCTAATTGCCACCATCATGCAAGGGGACTGAAACTGCAAAATTCTTGGGTCTCATTCTCTGATTTTGACACTGATGAGCTGTAACTCTGTGTCCTGCAAACAGATTATGGAGATGCAAACCGCATCGGCACTACTTGCTCAAGGGATGATATAGCATTATATCAAGGCTCAGCATCACCACTTCCTAGTGGAATCCCATCATACAATGTTCAAATACTGAATGTATGTGTCTCTGGTTGTAGTATGTCTAACATTCACGTTAGCTGTGGATGGTTTAGCTCAGCCCGGTTGATCAATCCAACCGTGTTTCGACGAGTTGATTATGATGACTGCCTTGTCAATGATGGCGAGGCTCTTGGCCCTGGAGAAATTCTCTCCTTCCAGTATGCCAACAGTTTTCCCTACCAGTTATCAGTCACATCTGTAACTTGTTGCTGAGGCAACTTATAGCTGCTTTAAACCCAATTACTATGAATCCAGAGCTTCAAAACTTATTGCAGGAAGTCAAAAGTTATAGATTATGCTTGTAGCTGGGTTGGCTTGACTCTATGAACTAAAGAAATCGAACAGGTTATGCCATACAATGACCGAGGATATTGGCTCAAAAGTTAATGTGATGTTGGTAAAGATAGTCACAAGGGAATATATGACGTATAAAGCACATGTGCTAGTCTATGATGCATAATGTGCTAAGCTAACTAATTCACCATTCCCAAGCTCATAATATGCAGAAATCTAGCTTACCAAAGTTCTCTGCTAATCTAGCTCAAATTGTGTCTTTTAGTTACCAAATGCTCCAGAGGGTCTTCACAAAGACGAGAGTCTTAGCTTTTCTTTACCATAATAAAAAAAACTGAAAGAACTAACGCTTTCTTAAGCCACAGTAATTTCCTTTCCCGATTGATATAATATCAATACAGAAAGGAAAACGAACTCAATCCCTATGATCAAAAGAAGTTTTCTGCGAGAAATGTTTGGCATTCACAGCTTATTCAATTCTAGTAACAACAGTGGAATGTTGATACTGAATGCTAGACATTGGAAGTTTTGAGTGCTCAAGATTTCCATCCTAATATCCATAATCATAACTAAACTCGGATACACCAACCATGGCATACAGCACCTGAGAAACTATGTACAAACTGCCCCCAAAGATAACAAGGAGAAGGACTGCTGATACAGGGTTCTTAATCGGTTCGACTATGGGCTGTAAAAAGAGCACCTGTACTTGCTGTAAGTGTATACAGGGCTTATCTCCTTATATTTTCCCAGAATTCTTCCATCATTGCCCCTTCAGGACCTAAAGCTAACGCCTTTTGATCACCCATCCCAGCAGAAGCAAAACACCCAGAGAAGCAGCTCCCAACACCACAAATCTCGAATGCCCATTTGGAAAAACTTGAAAAAGCTCTCTTTTTGAGACATTTAGACATTTTTCCATCTGGGTTTGAGGTCCATATATATGCGATTGTCGTTATGCTTCAATTCATCAACACTTACTGCAGGATGCACCAGAGTTTTCCCATCAAAAGCTGCTGTTTTTGCAGGCTTGTTCTGTGGATAACTGGGATTCTATAGTTGAAAAGTTCTCTTCAGAGGTGTAAGAAATAATACAATTTCCAGTTGGTTTGGTGAGATTGGCCTAAATGATACTTCTCCATCATTGGAAATTCTTACTCAACCCATTCCTTGGCATATTAGTCGAGTAAGCCA
>JANZLY010000213.1:1018836-1029998 GCA_026770305.1 Erythroxylum gonoclados | reverse complement strand
CCCTTTGGGTTTTATCCCTTCAGGTGGGTCAACCAAAGTTCATACTTGGTTTTCATACATGGAATCCACTTCGGATTTTATAGCTTGAAGCCATTTGTCCGATTTTAAACTCTTCAGAACTTTTTTATAGGTAGTAGGCTCATCGTCTTCTATGAGCAATACATCATTATGTTCACTTATAAGAAATCCATATCTCTCTGGAACATGATGTATTCTACTTGACTTAAGAACTTCTTGTGTGTCAGAAGGTTGAACTATTGTTTCTTCATTATGAACAATAGTCTCGTGTTTAGGCAGTTAATCTACGTCTGTTTAGCATCTTGAACTTCCACAAGTTCATTTTTTCTCCCACTGTCTTCTTTTAGAAGAAATTATTTCTCTAAAAAGACAACATGCTTTAAAACAAACACCTTTTGTTCCAAAACGTTGTAGAACTGATATACTATTGTTTCTTTAGGATATCTTACAAACATACACTTTTTAAATTTAGTTTATATCTTATTTGACTGAATCCGCTTCACATAAGCTGAACAACCTCAAACTTTCATATGAGAAAGATAGGGTTTCTTGTTAGTCCACATCTCATATGGAGTAACATCAACTGACTTTTAAGGGACTTTGTTTAACACACAAAAAAAGTCTCAAGTGCATATCCTTAAAAGAATTTTAGCAGATCTACTAAGCCCATCTTGACCTCACCCTGTCCAACAAGGTTTGGTTTCTCCTTTCTACCACACTATTGTGTTGCGGCGTGTAAGGCGGAGTCTAATGGGATACTATCCCATTATCTTTGAGATAATTTAGAAATTTTTGGCTTAAGTATTCACCACCTCGATCTGATCGAAGTGTTCTAATACTTCTGCCCAGTTATTTCTCTACTTAATTTATGAATTCTTTGAACTTTTCAAAGACCTTAGATTTGTATCTCATAAGATATACATACTCATATCGTGAATAATCATCGATAAAGGTAATGAAGTATATAAAACCACGTTTGGCATGTATGGACATCAGACCACATACATTTGAATGTATTAAGTCCAATAGCCCAGTAGTTCATTCACCCTTTCCCTTAAAGGATAACTTTGTCATCTTTCCTAATAATCAAAATTCACATGTTTCATATGATTCATAATCAAATGACCCTAAACTACCACACTTGTGTAGTTTATTCATATGCCTCTCATTTATATGGCCAAGGAGACAATGCCATAAGTACACACACACTCAGCACACAACTAGCAACTCACGTTGCTCAACTCTCTCCCCGACTCTTCTCACTCAACACCACCTGCTACCTTCACACTCCTCCAACAACACACTCCAAAGACACTCACGCAGCCTCCCAAAAACCTCTTTTATTTTTCTTTTAGCTACTCACACAACAACCACGACACACTTAACTCCTAAGCCACACTAGAACAGCACACACACATAAATCTCTATCCTTTACACTCACCTTTTTAACGCCCAACACAACCCCACGCTACCTGCTCTCTCGTTCAACCCATGCCTCACCTGCTGCTTTATTTTTTTCGTTCAAAACAACTTCAAGACCAGACCAAACCAACCCACTCCAAGACACTCTCCCATTTATTCTTATTTTTCCAGCAACAGTAGCCCATTTATCCTTCTTCTCCCAGCACATCACGCCAACGTGTCTGCCACTTTATTTTCTGTTAAGCTCACAACAAGCACACCCCACCAAGCCCGCACATGCAGCCTCCAGATACTGCACTCAATGCCCATGCCAGGACAGCATGTCTCCATGCCCCTTTTGTTATTTTTTTCCTAGCATTTATGCACACTCCAACACACACCAGACCACCAACTCCTCCGGACAGCACACTACCAGCCTCCTTTTATTGTTGTTATCTATTTCCAAGCCACCAGCCCACTACCAAAACATCCAGCTCTCCACTCAAAGCACAGCTCACATCTACCTCCATACTCCTCTTGGTCCACGTCCCATACCTTCTATAAGCACATTATCTTTTGTTCCCTTCCTTATAAATATTCCTCATGCCAACCTCTCTTTGCTGTCGTGTTTTCTCCTCTTCAATGTCCTATTGCAAAATTGTCTTTTCTTTTTGGTCCATTCTCCAACTAATCTAATGCCTTATATCACCACTGCTAACTCTTTTATTTTTTATTTTTTCTTTAATTTCTCAAATACCCTACAAAAAAAAATACAGTTGATGTTGCATCAATTGTCCAAAAATCAATTTATCACACTTAAATCAAAATACTACAATTTTTATCCCTATAAACAAAATTTAAATGTAAGGCACAATAATTCAAATAATATTCAAATAAAGCCATAAAGATCATTTTAGTGCCAAAAAACTCATCCAAAAGATATAAAATTATATTTGAATAAATGAGTTAGTCAAATGTTAAATGGAGATACCGAAAAGTTAGAAAATTTGCTGGAAATTGGTAAGATTAAAGGAGACCTTCAAGGCATTGGCTATAAAGGTGATTGTTCTAAGTCAAATGATAAGAAAAATGCTACTGTCAGATCTATCTAACGAGAAATGTTAAAGAGGAAATGAAATTTTATACCTACTTGTCACTTTTGTGGGATAAACGGACATATAAGGTCAAATTGTTACAAGTTGTTACAAATGATATTTCAGAGTAGTCAAAACTGAAAATCTAAACAATCTTTTATGAATTTCCAGCAGCAACCCACATTACCTAAACATACTTGGGTTAGAAATGGTCAATTACAAGCATTTGTGGTTTTTAAATCCATGTAGGTTGCTTCACATAATGACTGGTATTTTGATAGTGGGTGCTCACTTCACATGAAAGGTGAAAAAATTTACTTGACTAATTATCAAAGTTATGTAAATGGTCGCGTTACCTTTGGTGATGGAAAGAAGGCTTTGATTATTAGAAAAGGAACCCTTTGCATGGATGGATTGCCACACTTCAAAAATGTGCTTCACATTGATGGTTTAAAAATCAACTTGGTAAGTATTAATCAACTTTATGAAAATGGGCTGTTGGTTACATTTACTAATGATGGATGCAAGGTGTTGAATAAAGAAGGAGAGTGCTTAGCAAGTAGCAAAAGATTGGCGAATAATTGCTACATGTTGCAGTCTCACATATCAGAATAGACACGCAAGGGAATTAATACTAGAAACTGTCCAGATTCACATTTAGTTGCTACTGGAAAAGAAACTGTTAAGACAGATGACCAGTTGGTTACTTCTAAGGAAGAAACCAATAAGATAATTGATGACAGATATAATGTGACGAGAAACAAGGCCAGTTTGAATGTCTTCGAAGGCTATAAAGACTGTGTACCTTACACTCTTGAAGTATATCGATGTTGTTTATTTAAAAAAAATCAAGGAGTTAACGTCTAAACTTTTTGAGTTTTTGATTTATGGGTTTGCTAAGGTTTAGGTGTTTAGTTTGTGTCTAGCTTTTCTTTACTTGTTGACTAGTATATTTGATGTGAAAATGAGGTTTTGCTAGATGATTTGAGAATTTTACTTTTGAATTTTGATTTACGGAGTTATGTCAAGAAAATGTTAATTCTTGGTTGGAGACTTGTAGGAAGATTCTGGTTTTCTATAATTTGGGTTTTTCAAGTTTTATCTTGGTTTCTCTTTACATCGTAGATTGTATGAGTTTGGGCAATATGCTTTCACATGGTTTATGTGAGGAGGAGATTGATTAAGTTTGAATATGATTTATTGAATTCATTTTTTGGGTTTATAAATTTAATTAGTCGTATGTGGATAAATTTGATGTGAGTACTGATATGTTGGCTAGTGTTTTGATGATGGTAAATTGTCATCTTGGCCTTCTGATGCTGCACTATGTGCTTATTATTCTTCCACTACACCTACTGCTGATTCTTATGCCTCTTTATTTGCTGAGATTGATTGCATTGAAGACATTCTTTGTTTAGGCATTATTTTGTCCCAAGAGGGAGATATCATATTGTTTTTGGTGACTATTCCATTCAAGGGGAGATTTCAAGGTATATGCGTGACTATTCATCTTTCTTTTATCATCTTTTTGTTCCAAGGGGGAGAAATTCGGATAATTGGATAACTGTGTATTTAGGATTATTGTTTCTTTGGAAGTTTCTTAAACTTGACGAACTTGATGTTATGTGAACTTGAATGTTATTTAGAAGTTATTTGAAACTTGATGTTCTATTAAGGGAGAGTTCCTATATATTATGTGGAGTGGATGTTGTGTGTCCAATTATTTTCTTAAGGAGAGTTTTAATATGTGACAAATAATGCCAAAAAGGAGGAGATTGTTAAGATATGAGATAAGTTATCTTATTAATTAATTTTGGGCATTATTTGTGATTGGATTACTATACTAAGTTATCTATCATATGTGGGACTCTTATGTGAAGATTAAAATCCTAATGAGGATATGATTTAATTCATATCTTTATTAATATAAGATGTAGTTGTTTGGTAATATTTTGACTCTTTTTTGACAACCTATTTTGGGGATAATAACTATCTAAGGTAGATAGATTTGTGAAAATTCTATTGACTATTTTGCATATGTATTTTATTGGTGTTTTACGTGGTTTCTGGGGTTGTATTGTTGTCATTTTTGGGTGGAAAAAGGACAAGCATATTGTAACTTGGCAGCTAGAATTTTTGGCAAATCTTGAATTATCTTTTGCAGCTGATGTCATAGGGATATCATCTATATCTAGCAGCTGCGTTTTTCCTCAAAGTTGTGCAATTTTCTGGGCTATCTTTGTTGTTGTTTTTATGGCAAAAATCTCCAACAGTTTTCGTGTATTTACAGCTTCTCATTCTTTAGTATCAAATACTATTGAGGTTAGAACGAGGTGATCGTGTTATTGGAAGTGAAATACTTTTACGGGTTTTGAGGAAGAGTATTGTCAAGTGTAGGAAGAGTTGGCTTTTTAATGCCTTAAGTAAAACTATTGTTGTTCTTTGGTGAAAGTGATTAAGCTGGGTAAGAGCCCTACAGACGTAGGAAATGTGTGCCAAACTACGTTATCAAATGTCGAGTGTTGATTTGTTTATTTTGCATTTAGTTGTTATGTTTTCGTTGTGTTAGAAAATTTATAAATTACTGATACAGTTGCTTTATATCAAGCAATCACAGATACAGTTCAAAGCAACTGCGACAGAACCAAGTTTTTATGAAACTACATCCTTTCGAATTTTCACTTTTCAACTTCAAAATCGACAATAACTATTCCCAATCTTGATTGTATATAAAACTACTTAGATCCCAATAATCTTAACAAGTCATGTAAATGGAAAATATCTATCATTTATTTGAAAAATGAGAAATGTAACTGAATTTAATATATATTGAAATGATATAAATGGGATATACAAATTAGTTCATTTGACAAATGTTTGCTAAAATTTTAAGGTTTAATGATTTGGTATAAATGTTTGACGTTAAAACAATTTTTACATTATTAGTTTTGTAAGGTTGGAAAATCTTACATTATTAGTTTTTTTCAATAATTTTTGTATTCGTGTGTATCAAGATGCCTTAGGAGATTATATTTCCAAATGGATAAGAACAAAGTGATGGAATGAGAGATTTTTTTATGAAAAAATGGAAAATATCTTCACCCAAAGTTAAACTTTAATTAAGGAAAGAGATTGTTATGTAAAAACTAAATAGCTTTAAATTTCCAACAGCTGACTCGATGCAATTATATATAGCTGTAAATCCAAGAATTTCTACAAGAAATTTGCAGAGCTATACATTGTGATACTCAAAAAGGTTTAGATCGGGGATATGAATACTGAAGTTGTTGGACCACGAGAACGTAAACCTCATGCAGTTTTCATACCATTTGCGGGTCAGAGCCACATAAAATCAATGCTTAAACTGGCAAAGGTGCTCCACCACAAAGGTTTTCACATAACGTTTGTGAATTTAGAGATTAGTCATAGATGTTTACTTGAATCAAGAGGTCCAAACTCCATGGATGGTTTGCCTGATTTCCAGTTCGAATTCATTCCCGACGGCCTTCCTCCGACAGACACTAATATCGCAAGTCATTATGTTCCAGTCTGTGAGTCCGGGTTGCAGGGTGATTACGTTAAATCATTCAATAGCCTGATCGCAAAACTCAACGATAGAGTAGATTCCAATGTTCCCCCTGTGACTTGCATAGTTTCTGATGCATTCCTGTCGACATCCACCATTCGAACAGCGGAGCTGCAGGGTCTTCCTATTGCAATATTTTTCACTCTCTCTGCCAGTGGCTTCATGGGTGTCGATCAGCTTCGGGTACTCATTGAAAGAGGTTTAATACTCTTGAAAGGTATATGAAAAGAGGAAGATAGCCCTTTTCTCTTATGTTTAGTTTTGAATCTTTGTCTAAATGATTAGTTAAGTTTGTGAATTATCAGTTTTCATTTACTAGAACATAACTTTTCCTGACGATGTTTTGAGTTTTCTATGCGTTCTGGTTGTCACTTTCCTCCATTAACGTTTTGCTTTTCTGGGGCAGATGAAACTTGAAAGCCTTCTGAAAAATGGCTATTTGGACCAAGTCGTCGAAAACATTCCAGGAATGAAGAACATGTGTTTAAGGGATTTTCAACTGGCGGAATTCAGATGAAAAGTGTCAATGATCTCATGTTTCGGTTCACGTCACAAACAATTAAGAAATCACTTGAAGCTCCTGCAGTCATTTGGCACACTTTTGAGGAGTTAGAGCCCGAATTGTTGGATACTCTCTCATCTACGTTTCCTGCTGTCTATTTCATTGGCCCTCTGCAATTACACCTCAATCAAATGCAAGAAAACGATTTAAGATCAATTGGATGTAACCAATGGAAAGAAGAACTTGAGTGTCTTCAATGGCTTGATGCAAGGGAACCCAACTCAGTGCTTTATGTAAATTTTGGGAGCACAACCATGTTGTACTACTGAACAACTGATTGAATTTGGGATGGGACTGGCTAAAAGCAACTGCCTTTTCTATGATGAATAAGGCCTGATATGGTGGTCGGCGACACGGCTAAATTACCACCAGAATTTACTGAACAAACAAGGGATAGAAGCTTCACTGCTACTTGGTGTCCGCGAGAGGAAGTCCTCAACCACCCATCAAGCGGAGGTTTCCTGACACATTCTGGAAGGGGCTCAACGATTGAGAGCATATCTGCAGGCGTGCCAATGCTTTGCTGGCCTTTCATTGGCGACCAAACTACCAACTGTAGGTATGTATGCATAGAATGGGGAATTGGTATGCCGATTGACAATGACGTGAAGATAGATGATTTGGCTGAACTCTTTTTTTTTCAAATGAAAAAGAATTGAAATTATAGTTAAAACTAAATATCTATTAGAACGAGGTTTAGACTTTAAGTTTACCATCATATTGTAATATGACCCAAGAACAAAAACTCTCAAAGGAAGACAGTATGATTATATGCATAATAGATAACAACAGAAATGATTATAGGCACTTTATGGGAAAGCTTATTCACCGTTTTTGGTATTTGAAATTTTGTTTTCTCTTCCTAGGAGATTTCCTTTTTGCCATACAAAAATTGTTAGGAATGTCTGAGACATGACCTACAGCTAGTGAGGTATCATCGTTCTCTGATTGTTCGATATCCCCTATCCCCTGATTCTCAATTTGCTCGACAGTTGCAACTGAAGTCAATATATTGACACAATCTATATGACAATGTTTTAAATATTGGGAGCTGAAATCATTTGCATCACTGTTTAGATTCTCCATATTGTCGAATTGTCAAAAGTTGTCTTTCTTTGAAAACTATGCGTGACTCTATGTTCAGTCCTCGAACTAACTAGTTGATTACCGTTAGATTGCTTCTTGTTCTTTTTAATTTTCTCCACTTTTGTGTCCCCATACCCGGCACTTGGTTTTGTATAAATAAAAATTGCTTCCTCTTAAATTTCACCGATTACAAATACAACCACCATTCAAGAGGTTTTTATATAATGTATTGAAATATGGTTTTTGGTTGTTTATAGGAAAATAATTAAGTTAGTTTCGAAGACTTTCCTTGGAATTATTTTGCTAACTACAATTCGTGGTGACGGAAATAATTAGATATTTCTTATAACTTGACTTGTGGGTAAGGAGTTAGAATTACAAATCTTGACCAATATTACACTTAACATTTGATACACATACGTTCACCTTGTAATTATTATAAGGGCAACCAATACACAAATCCAACATAAAAAAATAAAAAATAAGATGACTATATATATTATAGAAAATCAATATACTCATGTAATGACAAAAGCAAAGAATTAAACATTCTTTAATGTTGTACATAATTTCTTCATTAAAATAAAAATATGCCCTTTTAGACTCTACTAAATTATGGAAAGAACATCTTTTACACAACTTTACACGCTTCCCGCATGAAATATATACTAAATATATAATCAACAAAAGTCGCATATATTTTACGTCCACTGATAAGCAACAAAAGTCACATACATTTAAAATATATTAATAAATAAATTTAGAAATTAAGTATTTATTGAATAAAATTATCTTACAATTAAATATTTAATATTGTACAATAAAATTAATTTTGAAATTAAAATACCTCTTAATCAATAAATATTAGTATATAGATATAAATTAACAAATTTATAATTGATTTAATCATTAATATTTTAAATATGATATTTTTTTAAACAATTGTTAATAAATAAGATATAAAATAATAAAATAAAAGTAATTAATTAATTCTTACAATGACAAAGAAAGCAAACAATGAGCTAGGAATCTATGATTCCTAGTAAAATAGTTTTTATCAGGGCATCATAAATTCCAACTACTCCTCATGTATGGACTAAGTTTAATGATTTTCTTTGGCTATAAAGAGTTCTCTAATCTAGTGGATTGTTGTGTCTGCCAGCTTCTGCATTTCCGTCACCTTTCCCTTGTGTAACTTGCTATTTCTTTCTTTCCAGATTATATAAATTGCTCAACAAAGTGCTGTCTTAAGAGCTACTCCATCTAACTTCAGTTTGGTCATCATATTGATAGTCCAATAGATGATGTTCACCCATTCATCCTGAAGACAATGAACTTGTAATATATTTTGGACCATAGCCCAGATAACGTGTGAAACCCTATATTGAAAAAATAAATGATTATGAGTTTCACTCTCCCTTCCGCATAAACTGCATCTGGTATCCAAGTTGGTTGAATTGTCATACCATATAGCTTTAGTTTTGAGCCTATCTTTCATTGTAAGCCAACTTATGAAAGCTGCTTTGGGGGATAAAGAATTCTTCCAAACTAGCTCAAACCAATGGACCTTGAGATGAATATCCCTAAACAGCTTATAACAGGAATTGTCGGAAAGTTCCCTAGAGTTGGTGTGTAACCAGATTATCTTGTCCTCCTTGCCCTGGTGGATTGATAGGTAGCAAATTATCTAAGCTAACAACCCCTCAAAAATTGCAATTCTAGGTTCTATTGTGTAGATTGAGCTAACTTTGCTTGAATAGGAATCCTGGTAATAATGTGTTTAAGCTCATTTTTATTGCTTAAAGGACTCAAATCACTCTAGTTATCAAACCAAAACTATGTTGATTCACCATTTCCAATTAGTTTCTTCTTCAAGTGGTATGTTTGGTCCCTCAAACTAAAAATTTACTTAAAACTCCATGAGTTTTCTCTAGTGTGATATAATTTCCAGAAGCTCTTCTCTCCCATATCCTCTTTGAAAGTAGCACTTGCATAGACATAAGAGATGTAATCCCTAGACCCCCTTCCTCTTTAGCAAGATATAATTCATCTCATTTGGCCCCCTAGAGCTTCCAAATTTTCCAGCCCGTAGAAACTGCTTGACGTATCTTTCAATCTCTTTAACAATCTTCCTAGGCAGCAACATTTGGGCACTCTAGTGGATGTGTACATTCCTCAACACTGTAGATATCAACTACAATCTTCCAGTAAAAGACAGCCACATATTTTGTCAGGCATTGATCCTGGTTTTGAACATTTCAACCAAGGGTAGGAAGTTTACATACCTTGGCTTGTTCATAGTAATTGGTATTAGTAGATATCTGAAGAAAGGGGCGCAAATTTGGAGGTTTGTTAACTTGATTAACTCTTCCCCATTCTGCACATATGATGAAATGAACATACAGATTTTATGAAAGTTAATAGTCAAACAAGTCAGTTTGTTGAATTCCTTAATAGTCCTCATCATTAGAGTTAATGAATAAGTTTCACCTCACACAACAACAGTAGATCACCCGTAAAAGCTAAATGATTTTGCTTAAGCACTTTGCATTTGTGATGAAATTTGAATTTTGGATTATTGAGGGTTGCTAGCATTCTGGAGAGCACTTCAATGTCTAGTGAGAATAGGTAGGGGAAGAAGGGGTCCCCCTACTTAATTCCTTTAAAATTCTTAAAGAAATTTGTTGGACTTCCATTGATTAGCAAGTTGAAATTTGCTAATATAATGCATTCTTCAGTCCATCCCACAAATACTTCTGAAATTCCAAAAGCATAAAGGCAATCAATGATGAATTCCCATTTTATTTTATTAAAGGCTTTAAAAAATCAATTTTGATGTAGTAGCTCTTAATATCCTTCTTGGAAGTGTATTCCCTCATAAATTCTTGGACATTCAGGAAGTTATCCCCAATGCTTCTTGTTAAGTCTAAATAGACTTTACGTATTAATAATTTTGATGATAAACAAACAAAGAAATATGAAAGATGAAAAGCAGCTGAACGAACAGAAAGCAGAAGCATACAAAAACAGACGGAACAAACATTGTGATGAAAATCAGAAGAAGCAGATAGCTGATTAATGAAGATGGATGACTTAATACAAAAAGCAGATGAAAGCTTTGAAGTAACGAAGACTTAAGTCATTTACAGAAAATCAGCTGAAGGCGAAAATCAGCTGAAGGCGAAAATCAGCTGAAGGCAGAAAATCAGCTGAAGGCAAAAATCAGCCGAAGCAAAAAGCAGCTGATGCGGAGTACATACATAAAACAGACGGAAGCGAAAAGCAGATGGAAGTTTTATGAAGCACAAAAGACAGACGATGCAAAATCAGATGGAAGTAAAGAAACGTCAGTTGAAGACAGTTATGGAGCGTAACTGACTAACCGTTTCTTTAAAGATTCAAGAAGCAGTTATTC
>JANZLY010000213.1:195017-205298 GCA_026770305.1 Erythroxylum gonoclados | reverse complement strand
AAAAAAAGTAATCAAGAAAAAATGACTAAATAAAAGGATCAAATACCAAATATATATAGATATATAAAAATGGAAAAATAGTAATAGCAACAAGAAAGAATAATAATAATAGTAATAATAATAATAAGGATAAATATAATAAGGCACATAGTAATAAAAATCTTACCTCTATAAGATTTTCTATCCAAAATTTTACAGTTTTGTTATTCTGTTTAGTCATTTATTTATAGGTCCTATATTTATTTATGCAAGATTCACACAAAATCTATATAAAAAAATGACTGAAATTTATGAACAAAATAAAACACTACCGACCCACAACTTAAAAATAGACACTCCAAAAGATCTTGAAACCAAAAGTTCTGACCTCTCTCTCTCTAAAGTTCCAAACTTTCTTCACCCACACTTCATTAATCCATCACCATGGCTCATTTGAATCGAAATTCCCATCCGGGTCTTGCTCTTTTCTCAGTTTTTCTCTTGTTCTTTGTCACAAACTCAGAAAACGACCCACTTTCTGGGTTTGATGTCTTGCCCAAGTATGGCCTCCCGAGTGGTTTATTACCTAGCACGGTTTCCAACTACTCGCTTGCAGACGATGGCAGGTTTGTGGTTTTGTTGGAGAATCCTTGCTATGTTCAATTTGATTACTTGGTGTACTACTATAAACAAATCACGGGTAGGTTGAGTTATGGGTCGATCACGGACCTGAAAGGGATTCAGGTGCGGAGGTTGTTCTTGTGGTTTGATGTCGATGAGATCAAGGTTGATTTGCCTCCTTCTGGGTCGATTTACTTCAAGGTTGGAGTCATGAACAAGAAACTTGACATTGATCAGTTTAAGACTGTTCATTCTTGTCAGGACGAGGTGTCTGGTTCCTCTGGTGGATTGTTGGATCAGATTCTGAAGGTATTTTACGTCTTTTCCAGTTTTTTGACTGCTGATCATGGCGTTATAGTTGATTGTTCTGGTTATCTCTTATTTGTGTTTGTTGGTTGTGAATCTTTTTGTGGGTCCGACTGTATCCATTCTCACTTGCCTTAACAGCCATATTAGAATTTTCCAAATGTTAGTGAAATTATGGGAACACTTATTAGTATTGAAGTCACTGAGATTGTCAACAGAATAAAGTACAATTAAGTTTTGATGTCTTTTGAGGAAGAAGTAAAAAATTAGGAGGCAAAAGGAATGTATTTGTGAGATCCCAGAAGGAAAAAAGTGTAGTGAGTTTCATTTGCTAGGAGTGTATTGGTGGCTTAAGGGAGGTGATTACAGCTAAAGGCAATGCTAATTTGTTGCTGCTCATGCTGATGATAGTTGTTTTAAATTGTTTTAAACTCTATTGCATGCATGATTTTGTTGGTTTTACGGAAGCCTTAGTTGAAATTTGCCTGGTAGCATAATTTCTGCAGATCATAGCTTCTATCAGGAGTCACATTTAGAGCTTATTCTTCCTTGATAACTGCATAAAAGCCTATGAATGCTATCAGTGCCATTCGTACCATAAGTTTGATGGGAATAATATTCTACAACTAGCAATTCGTTTAGTTTAAAGCTGACCCCTTTACTTACTTCTTTCGATTTATCTTAAGTTGTTTTCTTCTTTGTCTTCAAACTCTGCAGCTTCCTGCTCCAGTAGGTGATGTCGAGATGTTAATCACAGAGTAGAGACAACTAGTTACCTTCTGGTAAATGAAGCACTGAAGACAGCTTAGCAATCTAGGATTTGTCAGACTCAAACTCAGTCTGGCTTGGTACTGAGTATTTACAACTTTTAAATCACAACACTTCCTATTGAGCTTAAGAAAATGGATAAGCCATGGAAGTTACGTGTAAATTTGAGGCAAGCCACTTGTCTTTGTTGTTGTAATAGTATTGTCGTGCAAATGTGAACCCTCTTTACTGAGAAATCGTATTTTCAAGAACAAGTCTTGACCCGTTAAAGTTCTGGTATTGGATCAACTCTTTTTTTTTTTCCCCAATTTTTGTGCAAAAGCAAGATGACATGAACTGGTTTAATGAGATTGTTGTGAACTTTTCGAGTTGTTGATTCTTAAGATAATGAAACAGAATGATAATACTAGTAAAACCCAGATAGTTGAGGAAAATGGATCTTCAAAGATTTGCCCTCTAAATATGACAATGGATTAACTATAATCAGTCAAATTGCCAATATTACATACCTCAGTATATTGACACGGTATAGGATACGAGCGCAAGTCCGATTTATCATGAAAAATTGAAGGATATGCAGGAAAGTCTGCATAGGAAAAGCTAAATCAATCTGGCTCTCGGTGCTTTTCATGCTTGAAGAACCTGACAATGCACAATGTGACCTTTCAAGCCACCACGGCCGGCTAGACTCGACCATAAATTTGTTACGAGAGTCTTAAGATTACCTCTTCCAGCTATGTTCTCCCAGAGGTGAGGATTAGAAACATCAACAAGACTAATGCTCATATTATTACGCACAATGCAAAGTCTCCTACCAAGGGGAACAAGAGCAGCAGCTTCCAAAGCGTGCGAACTCCCTAGATGGAGCTTGCTATCGGTAAACTTGTTCCATGTATCTGTAGCTCCATCATAAACCCTTAGCTTGCAGCCATCTCGACAATCCAAGGCATAAAGTCGTCCATCTAATGAGATGCTAGGATTGCGCCAGCCGGAAACCATCCCGTTACTAACTGGTGTCCATGTATTAGTTTCAGGATCATAGGCTTCATTCTTGACCTCTCGGTGAGATCCAAGACCTCTTAGAAACCAGTTTCCATCATAGACAACACCAATATAGGGCATCATAGCTGTACTCATATCTGAAATAACGCTCCATCGCTTCCTGTTAGGATCATAAACCTCAGCAGAGCGAAGAGTTCTTGGGGATCCTTCACACTCTCCACCAGCAACATACAGGCAGTTATTTATGACGCAAGAACCAAAACAATGGCGATTACGAAGCATATCTGGTGCCCTATGCCATTTATTTGTTCGGGCACTGTAGAAAATGACTCTTTTCGTGGAACCCCTGAGCGGATCCTTTCCTCCGAATAGGTATAGGTGACAACCACTCAGAACAGCACAACCAAAACCAAGGGCCTCAGAGTATTCCTGGGGTACAGGTGGAAGTGGCTGCCACAGCTGATAGACAGGATCAAAAGCATTCCATGAGATCTTCCCATCACGATCTCGCTTGATGACATATGCCCACTCCTCTGCCATTCCCAGGCTTTTCCTCAATGAATAAAAGAAATTCCCAGCAAGGAGTCGGTGCCATCTCTTACACACTAGACGGAGCTTTTGATGTTCAGCACGGGGAACTCGAATCAGGCATGCAATGGCAAGATCATCAGGAAGCCCATGTAGGAGTGGTGGCTGGAACCGGGCCCTCTCCCGCCGAGAATTCTTTTTCTTGTGTGCATTTGGATTGATGTCAGGCTGAATACAAAGCTTCGATCCAGGGACAAACTTCCGTGCCTCTGCAACTGTTTTTAGTCCAGAATCTACTTTGCAATAGCATGATACAGACTCAACCTACCAAAATCATCCATATTCAAAAGAAATGCATAAACATGTCCATCCAAGAGTTTCTGATTCATTTATAATAGCATGAAATTTTTTTGAAAAAAGAATAAACTGGTAAAAGGCTTCTACAAGTTCACACAAAACTCAAGTATTAAAAGCCAGTGGACTAAATTAGCAGAACTTACATTTCCAGAAAGTTAAGGAACTGCCAAGACAAAATTTTGTGGAGAGAAGAAAAGAGCCAACTAATACTAAGGACCAAGGGATACCTAAACTTCAGAAACAATGAGGGAAAATAATCCCCAGTTCAAGTTCATAAATTTCCTCATTCTCCTGAAGAACTCCATTAATTAGTAGAACTTAAAATCGCAGCATGTATCTCTAAATTGCATTATCAGCAAGCCATTTTCATATGGTGCAATTGCAGAAAGCAGGCAAAACAAAACCCCAACACCTACAATGCAAGTGAAGAAGATAAACATAAAACAGTAAACAAATTGCACCAAGTAGCCTTACCCAAGAAGAAAAAATAACAACCAGAAAAGAAAAACCAACCAAGTAACAGCTTTGAAAGTCTCAAACTTCCCTCAAAAACTAGAACTTATGATCCTAGCTCAACACAAGGGTATCTATGGATTCTCAAGGATTTCCCAAAAAAAGTGACAACAACCAAGATGAAATCATTAGAGATCAAGAGACTTTACCAATGGAGCTTGAATTCTAAACCCTTTTGGAGCCTTCGACGATTGTTGTTCCATCTTTAGCCTATCATAGAAAAGTTTAGGGCTAAAAAGATCCTATTTTTCTCAGACCCAGATCAAGAGATAGCCAACTTAGAGATTCAATAGTCAAATCTAAGCCCCAAGAAAGCAAAGAAATGAGCTTTCTTTATCGTTGCTGATAATATTGGCCTTTCTAATCTGACCTCTACAAGTTCAAACCATGAAACAGCCGAAAAATGAAGAACCCTTCTCTGCCTCTTCCTCTGCAGTAAAAAAAAAGATCAACTTTCTCTCAGAAACAATTTAATCCCTCTTGCTTAGAACAGTTGCACACGCAATGGCTTCAAGCTTCAAGCTTCAACTACTTCTTCAATGCACTTAATGAAAAGTAAAGATCTTTGTTTAATGCAAAAGGGTTAATGGTTGTTAGATTTGTTTGACATGACTTTCAACTCTTATGCTGTGTTTGATAGAAATTTTTATTCCACTCAAAATCGAGGTACAGAAATTCTTGTTTGATGAAAAAAAAAAAAAAGGAAATGACCAAAAGACCCTCTCATTTTCACAGAAAACCTACCCCTCCCTCCTTCGTCTGTCTTGTTTCTCCGCTGAACACAGCCCTCCCTGCTTGTTTTCGTTATCGTCTGAAACAACCCTCCCTTTCAACCAAACCTCGCAACGCTCCTTCTTCACTTTGCTGCGTCTCCTTCTTGAAAGGTAACATGTTCTTCCCCTTCGCACGAACTCCTTGTTAAAGGTTTGTTGCTCCGTCTCGTTTTTGATCTGCGACTGTTGAATGTTCCTCCAGATCGTCTTCTCCAGCAGACGTCAGTCTCCCTTGAAGCAAACCCACTCGACTTTGTTCTCTTTTCTGGGTAAGATTCATCCATCGGTTTTGTTGTTGTGTTTGGGAAATGGGTTTGGAATGGGTCTTTGATGAGTGAGACGAATGGATTTGTGTGTTATTTGTCCTAGGGTGTGGAAGGGAGGGATTCGGATATGTTGATGGGTATGCATTGACAGAGGCAGGAGGTTAGGTTTCCTGGGTTTTTCATCAATAAAAAGTTAAAATCTTTCTTGTTTATAAAAACCAGCAGAGCTTCAGAAACAACAACGACATTGTTGTTTATGTTACTCTCAGCGGCAGATAGTTGTAGGAAGCAGAAGTAATGTGCATGGGGTTGTGAGGATTTTCCATTTATGTCTTCATCTGCTATATTCTTTAAGCAGTCATGTTTGTGTTAATCATATTTGGAAGTAAGCAAGTTCGCAGGTTGTTTGTGTCATCATCATATTTTCCTTTAAAGCAAGTTCTCACTTTTGTTGTAAATCCTTAAAACTTATACCAATTGCAAACGTTGATAGATTCTCCTACGTATAGATACTTACTCCAGCAAACATAAGCACATCTAATTAACTAAAAAGCATGAAAAACTTCTTATAATTTTATCTTCTGTGATTATATTCTCTATGCTTGTTATTTGTTAACATTAAGAGAGAATGTCCACACCTCAAATATCCTTACTGTAATCCAGTAACACAGTCCGAATATTTTGGATAGGTCAAGCCACAATTGATGTTACATTATATCCTGATCAAATAATGATTTCCTTGTGTATTTTGGAGTAATAAATGAGAACCAACTAATTTATCAGAATCTGATATCACTTACCTGAAAAAAATGAGATAATCTGCACATCTGTCTAGAATATGAGGAACAGGCCTGCTGGAATTTTGCCGTTGTACAGTGATCTCAATTGGAACTCCAAATACTGAGAACCAGGAAGGAAATAAGACTGTTGATATTTATATTCACACATATATTGCTGCACATTACTTTCAGTATGCTATATTGCTTTTATCTAGGCCTATAGAAGCCAAGGCTATGCATTTCCTAAGCTTTGTAAGATACTGAACAACCTAACAAGCTAAAAACTATTTATATGTAAGACTAGCATCTCATTCAATGAAAGTAACTTTCAGATGCATTTCCCCGCACTGAAGAAGATGCAAATTTTGAACTTTACCATCAGTGCTAACATATTGTATAAGCTAAGTCCAAAGCTATCGATTAATGAGGAGTTTATTAACCTATATAACCATTTGCTATTTGTATGGTTTGAGATGAAATCTGATTCTTTTTGAAGTTGTTGTATTTATGATAACATATAATTGTAGAAATAAGTTTCTACAAATGATAATTACATCCATATTTTAATTGCTTGCATATAATGTTAATGTGTCATTTGCATGATGATGAGGTATTTGGTTCTAATTGCATAGGTACAATATTATGAGTGGGGTTATTTATTTGATATATATGTCCGTTCAGATTCCTATTAGCTGAACATGGAAGGTCAATATTGTTGATGCAACGTAATTAGTGGACTATCAAATGGTACACATATGAAATTGATGACCGAATGAAATATGCAATGAAATCCTGAAACATAGAATGAAAAGGAATATATGTCAATAAACACTTTTGAAGTTGGAACTTGTGCTGTCTTAAAATCTGCACTTGGTTAAATCTTCAAAATGACAGATATGAGTAATTCCCATGTCACTTGGTAATTTCAAAACATAAGTATTAACACTTATCTTCCTGAATGAAGTTTCTTTTTATATTTCCCTTTTGGATAATGCTTTGAACAAATGCTAAGTATCATCATACTTAAGAAATACTGAACAGTTATATTCCTTTCTCAACAATGTGTTGTTAATTTACTGCTCTTCACTGCAGTTATATGTTATCTTTGTTCCCTCACGTTGATTTAATGGTTTTTTAAATAGGTTAGAGACCTTCGTGTCAATCCTCCTCCATCTAAGACTTTTCCCCACTATTCAAGGTAAGGAAAGCAACATCCATTCAATCTGAGCTCTCTCCCCCCAAACGGAATTGTGTATGTTTACATTGTCTGTGGAATATGGCTTCGGGTTTGTGTTCTGCCTATTGATTGGTGTGATATATGTACATGTAAATGAATAGTGTTCACGGCTGTGAAGTTCAGTTGAGTTGAGGTATATTGCATATCTTCTATGTTGGTGTGACAAATCTGACGATTCTATACATACCTATAAATGTAGTTTATGAGCATGATATTGTTTTATGTTTGCAGAAAGTTTTCTTTTACAAATTTGGAGTCAATGGATCATGATCATATAGTTAAGTGTCTGGCTTTGCTTGAGCTTTTGAAAGGGCAATTGGATCTCATGAGAATGGGCATCTTCATATGCTTGTATATATACGCCAAGAAACGACGTAGAAGTGAAAATGCGAGAGGTAGTTGGGCATTGACAGTACCAAATAGGGAAGCCAATATAGATAGGATTTTGCATGAGGGTGATAGGAATAGCCAGTGGGATATAAGGATGGACAGTAATGCATTTAAATTGTTATGTCAGATGCTTCAGGTCAATGGTGGTTTGACGAACACGGGCCATGTGCCCATTGAGGAGAAAGTGTTAATCTTCCTTAGAATATTAGCACAAAATGACTCTAATAGAGTATTGCAAATTCGGTTTATGAGGTCTGGCGAGACAATTAGTAGGGTCTTCCATAGTGTGTTGAAGGCTGTAATTAGGATTGAACATCTCTTGTTGGTCAAGCCCATACCAATCCATGATGATTGCACAGATAGTAGATGGAAATGGTTTAAGGTTAGTAAATTTATTATGCGACAATACATTTTGGCATTTAGCTTAATTACTTAAGTTAACCACAACATAATTTGAAACAAAAAGGGTTGCCTAGGTGCTCTAGATGGGACCTATATAGACATCATCGTTCCCACCACAGACAAGCCCAGATACCGAGGTAGGAAAGGGAGAATATGCACGAATGTGTTAGGAGTGTGTGACAAGAACGCAAACTTTGTTTATGTTCTTGCGGGGTGGGAGGGTTCAGCAGCGGATTCACGGGTTCTGCATGATGCTGTTACTAGGCCTCATGGACTGCGAGTTCCCAGGGGTATGTACGAAACCATTTCATAGAAATGATGCATTTACATTGTTTTGTACCGTATGATTACATATACAATAGTAATAGTCTCGTTTCCTGATAGGAAATTACTACTTAGTAGATGCTGGTTATACCAATGGTCCCGGTTTTCTTGCACCATTTCGAGGAACAAGATACCATATCCAAGAGTGGGCAAGAGACGGGAGGGCACCTAGGACTGCAGAAGAGCTCTTTAATAAGAGGCACTCGTCAGCCAGAAATGTCATTGAACGTGCATTTGGTTTACTGAAGAAACGATGGAAAATCCTAAGAAATCCATCTTTTTATCCAGCAGCCACTCATGTGCACATCGTTCTTGCTTGCTTCCTGCTGCACAATTTCATAAGATTGCATATGAGTTTTGATCCAGCAGAGCTTACAGATCTTGACCCTGAGGATATGCCAATTGGGGAAGAAGAACCCTTACCTGAGTTTTTTGATCGTGTTGAGCCAAGTAATGAATGGAGTCAATGGAGAGCGGAATTCGCTAACAACATGTTTGATGAATGGAGACGAAACCATTAAACTGTCCACTTTAATGTACTGCACTGTACTTTGTATTGCGTTGAGGGATTAAATTTGCTTAGCATTAACTGTAACTGATTTGATTCTGGTGCTTAAATTTTTCTTCATAATGTGGATTGTCAATTGTAATTGTACTTCATTACATGTATTGTTTAATTCCATATGGTGTTCATCATATTCCAACACGTACCAATTCACATGTTAATTACTCATGCATGGCATCGGTTGTTAATGGTGTGGGATATAACATTGCATGGATTAGGTGCAATGTCACGGGTATGGACAGATGATGAGACGGAAGCATTAGTAAGAATGTTGGAGGACGCAGTTCATTGTGGAAACCGGGCCGACAATGGACAATTCAAGCCTGGCACTTTCCAAATGATTGCTACATTGATGGTGGAGAAGTTTCCTGGGTGTGGCATTGAGAAGAGGCATATACAAAATAAACAAAAGCGGCTGAAGGCAAAATATCAGTCAGCATATGACATGTTGCAGTGCAGTGGGTTTGGGTGGTCAGAAAGCAAGCAATGTGTCGAGGTTGACAGCAAGCAAGTCCTTGAGGAATGGATGAAGGTTGGTGTAATGTCACGCATGTTAATGTTTTTTTCATTGTCTATCATGCTAACAAACATGTATGACGTTTTCCTAGGCACATCCGAATCGGTATTATACACCTGGGAAGCCGTTCCCATTATACCAAAGACTTGAGTTTGTCTTTGGGAAAGATCGAGCCTCGGGTGCAACTGCAAATGACACTGGGGGTGCATCTGCGCAGCTTGAGGCAGGTGAAAATGAAGCGGATGCACCAGGAACTTCACCAATTAATGTTGCTGAGCCATTGTCAGAACCAGTTGTAGCGGATACACCCGGTGCAACTGCTTCTGCTCATGTTACTGGTTCTGTCGCCTCCTCTTCCAACACAGACGGGAACCAAAATAGTAGGGGAAAGAGGAAGGTCAGGGACAGTGAAGTTTTAGAGAGTCTTGCTGCCAACTTTGCCCGTGCTGCTGACTGCAGTATTAGAAGTGCACAGATAATTGCTGATGCAATTACCGTGGGCCCCAAAGTTCCCCAGCTAGCTGACGAGATTCTGGGATTGGGCTTCTCCACCGATGAGGTTGTGAGGGCTCTCCATATCTTCTCAATGAATCCAAATGCAGGGAATATCTTCTGGGGTGCAAGTACCGCGCTAAGGCAGGCTTATGTGCGGAGCCTGTTAGATATGCAACGTTGACTTTATTATCTCTGTCACTCATTTGTATGTTTATGTCAACTATTATTTTGGCATGTATGATGGTATCTATGCGTCCAACTGAACTTATGTGTGCTTGAAACATGTGATGTCGACTAATGAGTCGATATATTTTGGACTGTATGTGTACACATGTTTATCACTAACAAATGGTTGGGTATTATATTATTTAATGTCTCCATTTTCTGTACGTTTATGAATGGTTATGATATGTTTCATTGGCAGGTACAAGAATCATATGGGCAGGTTCAACTTCTATG